>JAGKQA010000140.1:0-100711 GCA_022609195.1 Plenodomus libanotidis | reverse complement strand
TATTCGCCCGAAATAATAAGTACTTTTAATTATTATTTATGAAATATTTTTTAAAAATATAGAAAAGAAATTAATTATACTTTTTATAATAAGGATTTTAATAAGGTAAAGAAGGAAAAAAGGAATAAAATATATTCATTAATATTAAGATTAATACTTTATTAGTAAGCGTAAAAATACTAAATAACCCTTTGAGTATATTGGCAATAACGCCGGCGGCTTATTCTTTTATAATTATAGCTAAAGTTTTTAAGATAACGAGAAATATAATATTATAGTCAAACAAAACAAATAATCAAGAGTTATATTTATCAAGAAATGAGCATTAAATTAAAGAGAATAAAGTGGTATTGAATATTTAAACTTTATTCTTTAAATGTTTTTAAAACCTCTCTTTTGTCAGAATTGCTTAAAAGGTAGCCCGTGTGGCAAAAAATCTCTTGACACAAGGGGCCAGACGCTCGCGGCAGCGTTGAACCTTAATTAGCTGTGTATTTATATCAAATGTGGTCACTCGCTTTGCTGCACCTGCAGAGCTCTTCCGCTACTGACAAAATCGACTTCTGAAAGGATATGTGCAAACTCACGGCCTCATCGGTGAACATGCATTTCTTAAAACCTTACAAATGCCGGTTTGAGAGCATCCCAGTGCCACCGTGCCCTGAGCGCTTCCGGCGACTGACTCTGCAGGCATGGCTGCTGATCTGGTGATTTCTGGCCAATGACCTCAGGATTAGGCCAGTGCGATGCCGAAACAAGCTTCGTAGGGCTTCAAGTCGCCCGACCTATGAACTTTGTGCTCACCCACTTCCAACCTCGCGACGATATCGTGGACCCGGTCTTTCTGCAATCACGGAGCGGTCAACATGTCCTTTGGTGAGCGTGGAACTTTGGCTCCCCTGCCAGAAGGACATCGGCGCGGTTTGATCGTGTTGACGAGCTTCTCCTTCTTATCTTTTATATCGACATCGATCCTGTGGTGTTTCATCACGTACAAGCTTTTTTCGGCTCGCGTCAAGGACCGGAGATCACGGAGGAAAGCACAGAGAGAACGACAGGAAGAGCAGCAACGACTAGAAAGGACACAGGACACGACCTGCAACATCGATCTGTCCGTTGGTCTTGGGGAGGGACAGTTTCGGGGAGGTCAAACAGGGGATATTTCGACAATTCTGGAGGAAATGGACCGCTTGGCGGCAGAGGCGGCAGAAACGGCGGCTTCAGCAAGCCAACCAGCGCCACAACCACAGCCGGAACTCGAAGAAGAGCGGGAGCCTTCAATTCGATTCTTTTCAGCAGAGCGATTTACTGAGAAAATCAACCCGTTCCCGATCCTCGTCTACAACTTGCTGATGGCGGACATGATCGAGGCCTTAGCCTACGCACTGAGCGTCAAGTGGGTTGCTTTGGACGGAATTTTTGCGCCGTCCAGCACATGCTGGCTCCAAGGATGGTTGGGCTCGACGAGCAACCTAGCTGCCAGCATTTTCCTGTCAGCCATATCCGTGAACTCTTTCTTGACCATAGTTCTCGGGTACCGCCTGCCAAGATGGGGCCTTTATGCCTCCATAGGCGGCATCTGGTCCTTCATCTTCTTGGTCAACGCAGCAGGGGTGCTGTTGGCGGAAGGAACGGACTATCGTGCTGATTCAGGAGAGTCATATTTTATGAGAGCGAATGTGTGGGTAAGCATCGACAGAGGCCAAGCACCCCGAGACATCAATTTGGATCAATACTGACCGGTGCTAGTGCTGGATATCCTCCGAGTACAACTCATGGAGACTCTGGTCACACTACTTCTGGATCATCATCTCTGCGGTGCTTAGTATTTCATTCTACATCGTCATCTTTTTCGTCCTCTTCTGCCAGAAAAGAAACTGCCGCCACCTGCCGAAGAAAAGGTTACACACACTCTACTCGGCAAGACGTGAGTCCGAGGCGCCGGTGCCCTCCGGATATCATCCTGCCTTCCTTGCATACCCGTGCGTCTACCTCATGTGCATCACTCCTTTGGTTATCGGGCGTATTGCCCTCATCATGGGCAAAGATCTCGGTATACCATATTTTGCATTTGCCGGCTGCATTCTGGCTGGGAACGGCTTGTTCAATTCGATTCTGTGGACGACGACCATTGTCCTGGGGGACCCAGATGACATGAGAACAACTGGTCTCGATAGATTCTCGTTCGTCAGGACGCCCTCTCGAGAGTATGGGCACACAGTCATCATCAGCGGCCCTTCGAGCAGGGGATATAACGGAACAGATGGGAAGACAGAGCGAAAAGATTGGTGGTGGTGGAGGCAAGGAGGCTTATCCTACGCTAGAGCTCACACCAAAGGCCATGAAAAGCTCAATCCAGACTTGGTTTTGGTACCTACGACTCCGCCTGTGGAGGGGCCGTATATCAAGATGGACGTTGTGACTCGTGTTATCATCGAAAATTCAGAGGATAGAGCTTGATTTTTCGTTCGTGTTTACTTACTTGCCTAGAATTGCAGCCAGCCTCCGAACAATGGAAGCCTCGCCAGTCTAACGTCAGATGTTGGATCAAAATTTTGCAACATCAAGCTCGACACATGGACGTGTTACTTGGCAAATAATACCTTACTCCAATGATGCAAGAGTCAGGGTATCGATTTCAGTCACTCCAGGGGCCCTAACAAGGTGACCTTTGAGTGCCTATCTTCTGAGCGCCTGCTGGGCTTGTAGCGGCGGCTCTTCCGCCGGAACAGCCAGGGGATGACTGCGTTCACGTCAGCTAGAGCAGAGGAGAACGCCACGAACGACGCAATAAGCGGCTCTCCAGGTGAACATGAAAAGACTGAGGACTTCCACTAATCAAGACCTTCTGTAGGGCTGACCGCGTGGCGCCTTCGGCGGAGCCTGACATCAGCATATGTCTAGATGGAGAATCAAAGCCGAGTGCCTACAAATTCTTGGTGTGGGTACAATATGCGAATCAAATTGAGAAAGCCGACTTATCCGCACTCTTTCCACACTACTGACTTTGTCTTGTACCTTAAAAGCTCGGAGGTAGAATGGAGGCGCAAGCTCGACAAAACCCAAGAGATGGCCGGGTGGCTGAGACTCCCACCTACTCGATGTCGAGGGAGGTCTGTATATCCCAAAGCAACGACTTCAAAGGGAGGCCTTTTGCTCATTGCTAGCATGTTGCAATTCTCATGTATGTATTCCATCAGCTCAACGGCTCAGACGGCTTACACGTTCACATATCTCTGTTCAGCTCAACAATGAATGGAAGCAAGCATACTCGCTCGATAGTGAGTCCCTTGGGATTACCGAATAGGGTAGAAGCTCACCTGTGAGCCCGCTTGTGGGAATGTAATTGCACCATATAGCCAGCAGCAGGTATTGGAAGAACGCCTCAATTGCGCACAGATTTAACAAAATCGCTCCCATTGGAGGAAACCTCGTCTTATTGTCATCATTCTAGCCACGCCACCTAGTCCACATAGGCTGTGTGTCTATTACTATGTAGGTACTGCACGGCGAGCGGCCGCGAGGCTTGCTGACGCTGATGAGGTTGCCATCGGAATTGTGACTGCAAAGGAGTAGATGTGTTACGGGCAGCTACAATGGAAATATGTCAGGTCTGTCTTACTAGTCTATGCTGCATACCTGTCCGTGGCTTCCGGCATAGCGCCGGAATGTCGGAATTTTGACCGTTGGCGAGGCTTAAGTGGCTTGCCAGGGGGGATGAGACAAAGATAAAAGAAACCAACGTCGCTCCAAAATAGACACTCTTGGTCCCAGAGAACGTATCAAAGACACAGAACAATTATAAAACTCACGTGCAACTCACCTCGACTGAGGACTTTCACCACCAAGAACTACAACAGTCTTCCCACCATCAACATGTTTGGCACGACTCTCATTCTCATGGCCATGGTCGCCTCCCAAAGGTAATTTCCAGGTTTCCGCCAATTCATGGTTTCGTAAGTCTCAGACACGCCAGGCTAACAAATACTTCAGCGTTATGGCCTCACCGAAGCCAACAACGACCAGCTTCCCCGGCACCGTGCAAGGAAACAACAAGCCTCCCCGAAGCGAAACACTCACGACCGTGACACTGTCAACGGCCACCAATTTGGGCACACTGCCAGGCGACAACAAGCCATGCAGAAAGCCCGTGGCCACGGTCACGGCTTCGCCCAGTCGAGGACCCATCTGCCTTCCCGCGTGCTTGCTTCCAACCTCATCTTGCTCTACTGGCGAGCCAACGGCCCCAACGCCGAACCCACCTTCTACATCCACTTTCGCTCCTTCAGGCGCTTGTACTGCTACCGTACACGTAAGTCGAATCATCATGTGACAAGTGTCCCTTCTTCAATGCTGAAGAGCGCTGCTAACGTACGATATGAAAAGGTCTTCAACAACCCCGGCTGTGGCAACTGTCCAACCTGCACCAGCGCACCCGCCGTCAAGCCCCGCCAGACTACCTTGCCTGGCCACAAGGTCTGCTCTGCAACGATCACCGTCGTCACTACAGTTGGCCCCCAGACGACAGCGATTTGCGCCTGTCCCCTTGCTCTGACCCGCTGCTTGCCTGGGGAGCCCACAGTGAAGCCGCTGCCTACGACGAGCTTGAATGAGGGGTGTGTTGAGAGTATCGTCGCTGGACCGGGAGACTGCTCGAATGTTTGCCCGACTTGTGCTTAATCGTTTTTGAAAACTTAAATTTGACCATGGTGAGCAGGAGGCTATCTAGGGAAGGGAGGCAATGACACGTAGTAGACTCAGTCAAGTACTTGATAGCTAAGGATGAGCCCTAATATACGATCTCGAGCTTGATCTATCAGGCTATCAATGAGGGTATGCTGTTCTGTGTGTGAGTTCCAACTTCTTGATGCAGACTGCCAAAGTACTGAGTGGTAGGAGTCCGTGGCCCTCCCACCAGGCCATTCTGTCTAGATCGCACCGCCAGCTTTAATACTGAACTGTCAATTTTCAAGTCGTAGTCTATTGCCCAGCTGAAATGCAGCTGAGAATTCCAAGGTGACATTGCGGCAGCCGCATCCTGCACAAATAATGACAGCAATAACTTCAAGCTTCCCAGGGGCGACCACCGTCGAGCCCAAAACACCGAAACCGCTACTAGATGACAATATCCCTCCCGTCTCGAGCTATATTTTCCGACTCTATCGAAGACGACGATGACGACGACGCCGATTGATACGAGGGCATCGGCCTTACTCAAGCTCAAAATCGAATGAGCCACTCTCCTCCTTCTACTGATATAAGCCTCGTTAACTCTACGCAACTAACCTCACAATTAGAAGCTGCTATGGTAGGGAGTGCCTCCAATATGCCCAAGGCTAGGCTCTTATTATGTTATCCTTCTCATAGCATCTTGCACTAATCACCTTTTCCCCCCTCCACCATCCGTACTAAATCTTCCTGTTCAGGCTACCGCTCCGAAAATGCATACAATGACCCAAATCGTACGCAGTACGGCGTTCCAAGAGAAGCTTCTTTTCATCGAGGGCCCGGACGCCGGAGGCACACCCGCGCACATCCATTCGCGATTCTCCATCATCGAGAATCGCGAGCAGGCGGAGAGCCCCGCAGTGCTCAGTCCGGAATCTCAGGCAGTTAGAATTGCGCAGCCCAGGCCCAGCTCTTGTCAACTTATGGGGCAGGGCGAGGACGTCAAGGCTGCAATGACTGGCAACGAGGAGGTTCAGGCGCAGAATATCCCCTCTTATGTCGGACGTGCCCCAGGCTGAGGATGAGCAGCAGCAAGAGAGAAGCATCGCCGAGGATCTGTTCGCCAAAGTGCGAGAGCGCAACCTCCAACAAAATCTCTAGCGCAATGACCTCCGCACGAAGCTCAGCGAGGCCAAGGCAAAGGTGCAACGCGCTGAGCTCGATGCCATGAACCAAAAGCAAGAGCACACCGAGTCCCTTCGCGTACAGGACGAGATCATCGCGACCACACTGCAGGAGGCGAGCAAGAACCTATCTGAGCCATTCAAGCGTGCAGATTCCGCTCCAAAGAACATTCGAATGCAGTGGGAGAGCCAGTACATCAAGCTAAGGGAGTGCGTAGACAACTACCAAACCAAGCACGCCGATGAGCAGTACCACGCACAGCAGCGGAGGAACCGCTGCGCTGAGTCGAAGAGGAGCGCAGATAGTGCCAAAGCCGACTTCACCGATGAGCAACGCCGCGCAGACAAGTGGGTGACCAACTGGAGTGAGTTGACGGAGCGCGCAGCGCTGTGGAAGCACGAGTGCGCGGAGTTGAAGAAGGGCACAGAAAGTGCCCAAGCCAAGTTCACCGAGGAGCAACGCCGCGCGGAGGACTACAAAGCCAAATTTACGCAGGAGAAGGCGCGCGCACAGCACCTGAGCGAGACGTGCATCATTTACCGCGCCATTGCCGAGTCCGACGTGATGGAACCAGCTTCTGCGGACAGCATGGACGTCGTCGTTGAGATGTACAAGGCGGAGGACGCAGAAAAGAAGAAATAGTCCGAGAGGACGAAGGCGGGCCGATATCCACGAGAAACTGCGACGAGATGAGGCAAAATGACCCGAGCTATTCGAGCAGGTATGTTCGTTAGAATGCCATAAATTGCCCTGTGCGTGTATCTTGTCAAGGGCGGAAGGCGGCACAAATGGAGAAATGTTGATGGTTCAAGATACCAGATATACACTGTGCTTTAATGGTCAGGCGAAGAGGTCTCATACTTGGTGAATAAAAAATGCGCAGGTACGCACCTACCTAGGATTCAAATTCTGTCTCTCATGATGGATGATTGGAACTCTACTCGTATTGTGGACTCCAGTGCTGAAGCTTTCAAGATTAATTGCTGTCTTTGATTCTGAAGGGTATATGGTCTACGGCACTTCGATACCCTAGTAAATTGTGCAATTGTCCAGATTCTGCTGGAACTCCGGCGCCTCCGCCACATACTTCAGCAGATACGTCTGCGTACTAAAGTTCTCATCGATATAATACGCAACATCTGCCTCCGTATACGACAGCCCCTCCTGCGTCGTCAAATAGTCAAGGATATCGACCGCAATGTAGTCGATGAAGACCAAGTCCACGACGTCCGGCACGCTGCCATTGGCCGGGAAGCCGCCCAGCGCTTGGAAGAAGTCCGGGTAGGAGTACGTGGGCAATGCGGCGTGCGCCGTGTCGTCGCCGTCGGTACCGAAGGCGTCGGTGGTGATGTAGCCTTGCGTGAGCGCCGCGGTGGTGCTTTGGCGGCGCGTGTGGCCGCCGTAGGTGTGGGCGTAGGTGGCGATTTCGCGGGTGGCGAGAGGGGCGAGGAAGGGGTCGATGCAGGTGTCTGAGTGAGACGCATCGGTGTGAGTAAGTGTGGTGGAGCGCTTGGAGACTGTGCCGTAGGTGTTGATACTAGTGTGTGTTAGTATTTGTTGAATCTTGCACGATGAAGACAGGAGGGGATGAGACTCACTAATCCAACGCGCCGCTGGCAGCAGAGTACGGCACATTTGGAATGTAGACAAAGATGTCTACAAACGGTGAAACGATATACGCGTCGTCAACGAGGAAGGGCCCCTTGTGCAAGTCGAAGCGCACCGAGCCCGTGTTGATGATGTTCACGCGTGCCTTATCGGTCCTGTTCTCGTTCACCACAGCCACGCTCAAAGCTTGCGTAAGCAGGCTGTAAATGCTGTTTGAGCTGTTGTACTCTGCATAGCTCTGGTACCAAGACTGCGGCGAGCAGCCGAGCTGTGCCGTAAGATTCAGCTCCTGCCTGAAGTCGTAAATCTGCTGAGTAGTGTTCTTGCCGGCTGTGGTGGTGAAGGCTGCGGAGTTGGTCGTGAAATTGGTCTGGGACCCAGAGGCATGGTACTCGAACGTGAGCCTGTTCCAGTCCAGATACCGCCGCGCGTACGTCCACGGGGCAGTCGATGTGTTAGTCGCCTTCCTCGTTGGGGCCGGCACCCCCTCCGCCGCGCTGACGCCAGTATAGCCACTGTTGTTGGAGGAAAATCCAGACATCGACAGCCATCCTAGAGTCTCGCAGTAGCGGCCACTCTCGAGTGCCGTGCTGGCCTCATCGTATACTTGGAAGTCGCGGATGTGGCTGTGACCGCCGAAGATCTGAACTGGCGTGGAAGGGTAGTGTGTGCGGATAGCATCCTTCACAATCCCGAAAGTGCCGGTCCCGGTTTCCGGTTTGGCTGTGTTATGGCCAATGAGGAGGAAGAGGTCAACGGGACCTGGTGGCGAGGTGATGAGGGACTGGAACCACGTCTCGTTGACCATCGTGGCGGCGGGAATGACTTTGGTGACGTTGGTGTTGCCGGTGAAGTCGAAAAGGACGCCGAAGGCCAGGATCCGGAGGCCATTCTCGGTAGTGAGGTACTTGTACTGGTTGCCGAGGTAAGTGTATTCGTTGGTCGTGGTGTCGAGAATCTGCACATTCGACGTCAGGTAGCGGTCACCCCAGGCCTTGGAGAAGCTGTTGTAGTCCTGGTAGGCGATGTCTGCGTAGTAGAGCTCGTGGTTGCCAATCGTGAGGAGATCGTAATCCAGATTCTCAAAGACGATATTCGAATCCTCACCATCCACTTCAGTCGCGTCACTCAGCCCAGCACCGTCGTGCAGATCGCCCGTGTCGACGAGGAGCAAGTCGACACCCAACGCCTTCGCCTTGGCTCGCATCTGTGCCGTGAACGAGACAAAATCCCCCCAGTCGGCGCCATAGTTGGTCTCTGTCAAATGGCCCTCCAGCCAGCCGTGGGTATCGGTCTGTCGCGTTATTAGCGACTGAAGTCTTTTACTGGCCGTGAGCTCAACTCACAGTATGGAGGAAGTTCAGCTGTCCCCATTCAAGCGAGCCCCGCGTTGGCCCGTAGGTAGCGTTGTAGGCATCCGGCTGCATGCGCTTCGCCTGACGGACGTGCTCGACCTTGTTGATGGGGCCGAAGCAGCTGTCGCAGGCTTGGCCTCCGGCGACGAGGCCAGACACGATCGTGGCGAGAGTTGCGCGGCTTCTCATCTTGACCGGTGTTGTCCCTTGCTCCGTGGGTTGGCAGACGTGATGCGCGCGGGGCCAGAGAGGTGAAGGACAGTGGACAGTCGGCCGCGTGACTGACAAGACGGGAAGGAAGAAACGAAGCTCATGCGTAGCTCATGCATAGCTCATCGGACTTGTCCGAGAGGTGAAGCCGAGTCATCAAGGCGGTGGGGCTCTGCCTATCTGGTAATGGTGTTGCATGGTGTCCCCGAGGGGGTGGCGCGTCCTGCGCGTTGACCCTGGGCCTGCAGAAGCGGCACTTTCCTGGTGCAGTGCAACGACGCGACTCCGGACTGTGCTCGGCTTTGAGAAGCACCTGATATTGCAGACCGCACGCTCGCTCTCGTGGCAATAAGTTCGACATCTGGATATGGACCCCAACTCTGATGAGAGCGCCGGGAATGTTCGGTGGAGTATGTCCGAGCCAAGATAAGCCCTAGCCAATGACATGTCCCCGTGGGATATCCACCTTCTCTTTTGGGTAGGTTTTCGTGATTATTCTTCAGAGCCCTGGGTGATACGACGCTGATCTATCGACCAAGCTTTTGTCAAAGCTTTTGCTACGACAAGGCTACTTTTTCTAGACGACGATGCAATCGTAAGGCTGAGCTCATGAGTCTGCGGCTCCTGTCAAACTGGTTCAATGATGTCTCCTGCTAGGCAATGGCATCGCAGCTCATCCACAACTTGTTCTCAAGGCCTGCCTCACCCTGAATGGCTCGTGGGACGACAGAAACAACTCGAATTGCGTGACAAGTACTAAAGTCAGGGAAGTATACACACATTATCGAAATGTCCCGCTCCCGGCAACGCGGCAAATACCAAGCCACATCGACAATGCCTGACAGGCTGACGCTACTGTCGTGTAAAGCCAATATGACATAGATGACATTTTTAGCCGTACTCTGACCTACCTTCTGCGTCCTAGAAAAATCAATACGGTCATACACCTACAGTACAAGGGCGACGCGCTAAAGCACCATGAGCTGCCGATGCTACCTGGCTATCTGCGAATGCCCTCATTTCGAAGCGAATTGGTAGAGTGGAAGGAGGCGAGACTTGCTTTTAGCTCTACTGAATTTGTGAGACTGACTGGAAAACTTGATGGCCCTGACGTTAGCGTTCCCAACCTGGGGGTTGGAAGGGTGCGAGTGGGGTCAAATATGTATATCAGTCCTTGAATTCTCTGTTATCTGTTTCTATGTAGGCTTGTGTCTTGGCCTTTATCGCCTCACAGAGTCCTTAGCATCGCGTTGCCAGCCATGATGCTCTTCTATAAGCTAGCTCTGGGGGCCTTCGTTGCGGACACTGCAGCAACTTTCGTTCCTGGAGGACCTCATTTGATTCATGAGAAGAGATCAGAACTTCCCAATGGTTGGACTCGGGGCGATCCGCTCGACTCCCGAGCAGTGCTTCCGATGCGTATTGGCTTAAAGCAGAGGAACTTGCACAAGGTGGATGAGTGGCTGAATGAAGTCTCCCATCCTGAGTCTGCCAAATACGGTCAGCACTGGACGGCCAAAGATGTAGCTGAAGCCTTTGCTCCCAAGTAAGCACTAAACAACATTGTAATATTGTTACGAGCTGTATAATGACTGTGAATTTCGAACAGCGATGAGACAGTCGAGGCAATCAAGACCTGGCTCGTCAGCACCGGCGTTACAGAAGAACGCATCAAACATTCCCAAAGCCGCACCTGGATCGAGTTCGATTCCTTGGCGGGAGAAGCTGAAAGTCTCCTCAAGGCAAAGTACCACGTGTATCAGCATGTGAGCGGCCAGCAACATATCGCTACCACTGAGTACAGCATTCCGGCTCATCTCAGACAACATATCGATTTGGTGTCCCCCACGGTCCATTTTGATGTCAAGCCTGGTATGCCCAGTGAGCATGACGCGGCGAAACGCAAAGTCTCGAAGCGCGAGAGTTTTCCCGGGCTTTACAAAGGCCTAGGCGCTCCGGGTTCTGATTCTCTTCCCAAAGGCGGATTCCGCGTGGGCGGCCATCATGGCAACATGTCCGGCGATTTAGCGATATGCGACGAGTTCATCACACCTGATTGTCTCAGGGCACTGTACAAGCTTCCAGTCAACACGGAGACTGCCACGGACAACAGCTACGGTATTGTCGAGTACACCCCGCAGGCTTACGTGCCCTCCGACCTCGACTTGTTCTTTACCAACTTCAGTCCTGAGGCTGTCGGCCAGAGACCGATCTTCGACAGTATAGACGGTGGAGTCGCTCAGCAGACGGACATGAGCTTCAATTTCAACGGCGAGAGTGATCTGGACTTGGAGTACGCAATGTCGCTCGTTTACCCCCAGAAGGTGACCCTGTACCAAGTAGGCGACTTGGTAGAAGGTGCTTCTTTCAACAATCTCCTGGACGCTATCGATGGATCGTATTGCACCTACGAAGGCGGAGATGATCCAAGCCAGGACGGCATATATCCCGATGTGATTTCTACTGAAGGATATCAAGGCCCTGAGAATTGCGGCGGCTTCGCAGCCACCAAAGTCATATCCACGAGTTACGGCTACAATGAGCACGACCTGACGCCCTTCTATGAGATGAGACAGTGTAACGAGTACGCCAAACTAGGTCTCTTGGGAGTAAGCGTTTTGTACTCATCCGGTGACTACGGCGTGGCAGGCAACGGAGGCCAGTGCATCAGCGGCCCCGGCCTGAACGCAACGTACAACAACGGCACTTCCGGACGCTTCAATCCTTCGTTTCCTGGAACGTGCCCCTATGTGACCAGCGTGGGCGCGACACAAGTTAAGCCCAACACCACCATCACGACGGCCCTTACCACAGGTGTCCAGCCAGAGAAGGCTTGTGAAACGGTCATATACTCCGGCGGAGGCTTTTCAAACGTCTTCGCCTTGCCAGACTATCAAGCATCCGCCGTGCAGGGGTTCTTCGCCGATTACCCACCACCGTACGGGCCGGATAGATATAACAACAGCCAGCAGACTCGCGGGTTTCCTGATATCAGCGCCAACGGGGCCAACTATGTGATTGCCATCGATGGAAATTTCTCGCTGGTCTATGGGACATCTGCAAGCTCCCCCACGCTCGGCTCCGTTCTGACTCTGATCAACCAGGAGCGTCTCCAGGCTGGGAAGGGCAGTATTGGCTTTATCAACCCTGTCGCATATGCTCATCCTGAGGTATTCAATGACATTTCAGCGGGCACAAATCAAGGCTGCGGCACGGTTGGCTTCTCCTCAGTGCCAGGCTGGGACCCAGTGACTGGTTTGGGCACTCCCAATTATCCAGAGATGTTGAAACTTTGGCTGTCGTTGGACTAAGTTCGGACTCGACCGAGTGGATATGAGTCGACTGAAACAAGGATTTGATTTTTTAAATTCGTAAAGTATTGTTTAATAGACTTTATATGCTAGTCTTGGCAGATCAGCTGCATTCTTCGGCCTAAGTCACAAACGGTGCCCGAATCCTTTCAAATCTGAGTAATAACTCTATTGTATTCGCATTTCACCTCCTTCCAGCGTACGCAGCCAGTCAAAGCCAATCAGTCTCGCCTCTGGCACCCGTCTTTCCCATGATCGGATTTGGAATTGCCCAGTTACTGAGCTGGTGCGATTTGACAACTTCTCTTAAAAAAAAAACGTTCCCACAATCATACCGCAGCTACAGGATGGCTTTCGACTGAGTATAGATGGTCAAGATCCCTCAGCCGGTACATTGGTATCGCAATCTGAAGCCTTTGAACCTCGCAAAGTCTCCAGCTCCAACTGGACACGCCGGAGTTTCGTTCCTCTCGAATTCAGCTTCGCCCACATATACCCTATGGCAACCGTCACCAGCACCAGCAACGCCCCAAAGGTGGCTCCAAAGGCAGTTTCGGTCACCGTGAGTCCGGAGCTCGGCAAGACCGTTGGAACTGGGTTCGAATTTGACGGCATCTTCGTGCAATCGTTTATGGAAGTCTTTGTCGTCCTGTTTTGTACAGCGTTCGCATACGGGTCTTGTTCTTAGAGTCTGATGCTACGAGTATGTTGTTGAGTAGGTAAGGGAAACGAGATGATAGACCTGGGTTATTGGCGCAAGCGTTAGCTTTCAATACTATGAAGCAATAGATCTTGGAGTGGTCGAGTCCAATGCATTCGAAGATTTCGGGCTCCGGGGGGTCTTGCGGCTGAAGGGACTTTAGGAAAGGTCAAAATTACTGATTTTCGGCAGCGTACGTTGTGAGTGACTAATTGCTGCCACCAGGAATGCAGGTGCGATCTTGAGATTTTGCAATATTTCATGTTGTGCTCACTAAGAGGAGCTGCGGAAGTTCGTGGCTGTGCGGGCTATATATATGTTTTCCTCGAGATACACACATAGTCGCGAGTAGCGAGTATGTGATAGCTGGAGAATAGCATTCAACTACCGAGGTCAACTGATATTCTCGCATCGTATTGGTAGATGCACTGAAATAGTTGAGCTGTGTGAGAGAAACTGTCACACAGTCCTACTGCCGAGCCTGTTGTGGGACGCTGCCTCAACCATGGAGTCCCAGTGCGTGCCAGACTTCCGAGACACAGCACATGACGGAGGGAAGGCATAAATGTGCTGCTGTCTGGTCTTCTAGCACGCTAATACTATCAGGAGAAGGACATAGCTTACAAAGCCCGCTGTTGCAGCTACGCAGGGTAACATTGGATGCGCTGCGGCGTCGAATGTGTCGAAGCACGCATTGTATTCCTGTGGCTATTCCGATCAAGAGCTACCCTCAAACCAGCATTTGGACGAAGCCAGCCCCATGATTGTCGCCGGTCTAATGAGCGTATACTGCCTCGATGTGGTGAATCGTTGGGACGGTGACTCAAATCGTCGCCAAAATGTCGCTGCTGTTTGGGACATCGGGTGGTACTGATCGTTCTCTATGACCCATATTTTCATTGTCTAATCATTTTTGATAACGTTCCTTGGCCATTGTGCGCTGCTATGCGGGCACAGAAAAGACCAAGTTAACTCATCAATTTGGTATCTCTGTATTTCCATCTAGAGTTACTTGAAAGAGTATGAAAACGAACCCCGGCCTTGACGCAACTCGTGCCAAGACGGCCGAAAAGCAACTCATCTCAAGACAACGGAATCGCAAGAGACGTTCCAACAAATACCACAAGAACAGCAGCATACGCCGCGACCGATCCCAAGACCGCCGGTCCATTCAGACTGCGCCCAAACATAGGCAAGGCTAGCACAACCGCAAAGACCATTGTGGCGACGCTCGTGACAATCAGAGACGTGCGCAAGCTCGGCTTCAGCGCCATAATCAGCATTGGCGCGATGATGGCCAGGCCACCAAAGATGCCGAGCCTCACACGGTCGACAAACATCCTGAGTTCGACGAGGGCGGACCTGTGCGACCGCGAGTCTTCGGGGAGAAGGTTGCGCTCGCAGTCCCGGGTCCAATCCATCGAGGGGTCGATGCTTGCTTCGAATTTAGCAGATACGTCCTTGAAGGAAGGAGCTTGTTTAAAAAGATTCGCGTCTTTCATGATAAGCCAGCCAGTCCTCTCCTGCGCGGTGATGATGAATGGGTCCTTCGCGCCAGTCTCCAGACTCAAGGCCTTCTTCTCGTTCATCAAGTCGTAGTCACGAATTGCCGATGCTGGAGGAACGAACATCAGTTTCTTCTTAAAAGTGTCACTCGCAGGCTCTGATTGCCTGAGACAAGAGCTTCGTGAGAACTGTGACAATAATACTGACCGTACTTGTTGAGAAGTGTCATAGCCTCGTCCATTTTTGCCTCGTCAGCAAGTTGAGTCGAATGTATTCGCCCGACGAGCGTCACAAGCCGGCGTTGCAGATCGTGGATGGCCATCCTCTGCAGCGTCCCAAGCTGGACGTCCCAGATTTGCTCGTTTGAAGGTCTCGTGCAGAATAAATGGGCATCCCCCAGTATTGCTAGTCGCTGGGGAAAGGCGTAGTCTTTGAGTTGTCCGCCCCTCAAGCTAGGTTCGTAGCGGTCAACCCACGAATCATCCACGGAGCCTTCGACAGGTTGCAAAATAGAGGGCTGTTGAAGACTGTTCTGGAGACCTGCTTGTGGACAAGGCTTTTGGAAGTAAGGTTGAATATTCTGTTGAACTGGCTCCAGCTTCTCTGGTTCTGGTTCTGGCTGATCTGGCTGTTGGTCCGACTGCTGGTCTGGCTGTTGAACCCTTCTTCTGGACTTTTTGCCGGGCTGGTGGTTCGACTGACTGTTGAAATGGCTGGGAGGCGTGCTGGAACTGGTATTCGGGCCATTTTTGACCTCAGTGACCGGTGTTGTGCCTCCATTTTCCTCTTCTATTCTTTCAGGCTTTGGTGGAGCAGTCTTGGGCGCCTGCTTGCGAGTAGAATCTGAACGTTGCTTGATTTTTCTCTCGGGAGCCATGGTCTTCACCCAAGTGTCGCACCTAGTGGAGGTCTCCGTTGTGCGAGGCCAGTTCTGCGTGTCGCTACCCTTCCAAGGTTTAGGATATTAGTGGGCCCCAGGTAGGTGGGTATATATGTCCAGACTCGAAAGCCACTACACACTGAAGTCCCCACTCTAACACATGCTGCACTCCTCATTGCGCACAAGTCGTGTTGGGCTCTGATAGGCCTTATCCCTGCAGTCGCGTCTCGGCTGTATGCATCTCCTCCGAAGAGGATGGTTGCACGGAAAGCTATCAAGAGTTGTAAGGTCTGCCGCGTTCCAGCTTGTCACGGCTGACCACAATGATCAGTAGTAAATGGTCTGGAGGATTTGTAAAACTCCAAATGAAGACGTAAAACTATGCCTATAATGGTCTATAGTTACGCAGCTCAATCCGATCTGATAGCCTCTGCATCTCATTTTACATAGATGTTTGTACCTAGGGTATGTATTCTTATGTAAGCAGAAACAAAGCGTAGACTGTTCGCCCACCTCGCTCCGCTTGAAGGTTGAGGACGTCGAGAAAGTTCAACCCACTGAGAACCATTGGGTCTTGGACTGGACACGTCGCGCGCGGGCGATCAAAACTTGGATCATAAATGTTGGTCAGGACCAGTGTGGGATAGCACTCGATTCAAGACCATTGTCTGGTTCAAACCTTTTCGGGGGTTTGTATTTGTGCACTGACTTCTGACACTATAAAGGGTCGCGTCCCCCATTTGGCTAGGAACTAGAGGCTATATCCTCGATCCAAGGGCTGCTGGAGGACCACCTGGGCAGGTGCCGAGGCACATAGTGTACCTCCAAGCTATAATGGGGACTTTACTCCACTTCTTTCCTAATATGTAAGTTCATCATCTTAGTGGAATTACTAAGAAGTGGACGTAGGATGCTTGCATTCGGGAATTCGAAGCTTGATGTAACTTGAAGACCTCAGCAAGCGTTGCACTTCAAAAGCATCGCATTCTACAACGTTCTCGATGGCAGGCTTTCTCAGCTGACGTGTGGTACTTGAAGCTCCGAATCTAACGGGCTATGTTGAGTTCTACGCCAAGGTTACCATTAAACCTGAGATTGTCATGGAAATGAGCATGTTCGGTGTGGGGGACAAGGTAGGGATTGACATGACCACATCACACATCAAGGCAGTGGCCGACCTCATAGTTGGTCAGTACGTTACTACCACTCAACACGCCCAATTATGTGGATGAATTTCCTCCGCGTTCAGTCAACGGAGAAGCTAATGCCTTTGTTCAAACCGTCTCGGCTCCGCATGTCCTTACGTCAACGGCACCTACATGGCCACGGACATGTCTTCCGACGTTACCTTTTCCGCATATGCATTGGGGCCAGGAGACTTCTTGACAAAAAAGTTCACCTTTACGATTTTGGTAAGTTGTCTCGAATTCCGATCGAGTTCTGTAAGTATGTCCGACAGAGCCTCTGGCTTTTCTAATGCTGTACGTATGTGACAGGCCTCGGCGGATTGGCGGGCTTGGCATTTGTTCGTTCCCATTGCTCGCAATGCGACTAGCGTTGTGACAAGCATGTTTGAGAGGCAAAGTTCCAGGCATCTGTCGCAACCTGATGATGCAGACGAAGATGTTGATGTCGATCTAGGCCTTCCACCCAGGTAACACAGAGTAATAGATTCTAAGAAGAAGGCACCCGAAGCAAGAAGTTGAAGGTAATCAACCTCACGAGGTCTAGCCCATGGGAAAGATGAAGTTGGTGAATGACAAAAGGCCGCTGGGCTAGGTCTGTATCGATTGTAGTAATGTTCGGATGATTCCTCCATAGACTGAAATGAGTGACAACCAGTCAATCCCGTACTGCCCAAGGTTTCCATTGGATGCAACTTTTGATCCAGGACGAATTGTCGAGCTGACTCAACTAGACAATATCCCAGAGTCAGGCTGCTGCAGTCGTTCTTTAAGATTTTTACAATTCCTAGTAATTAGTTAATTGCAGGTGTATATTGTACTTTTCAATAAGCTTGTTGAACCTATATTCAATACGTACTGAAGAGTTCACCTCGGTAAGGGGGGCATTATCCCTTGACTGATGGCTTTTGCGGCCACCTGTCTAGTGTTTCCGGGAAGCGTGAGACAGCTGTACCAGGACCTCCCTAATCATATACCGAACGGCGCGGTTTTCTCGTTTCAGTGGTGAAGAATATGGGAAAGCTGTTCCCATACCAACGCAATCTTTCCAAAGCTTCTGGTTCTCTCAGTAAAGATGAGCAAAAATTTCAGCGCACGCATATTCATCGTCACTGCGGTGGTCAGCATTCTTTTCACAGCATTCCACGTCACATACACGAGTCTTCCCACCTCGGAGTTGTCAGCATGGCCTATCTACGACAAAATCGAAGACAAACTGTTGGCATTCGGAAGTGGAATATCCACTGTGACAAGTGCAGCTGGTCCTGACAACGGGCCGTCTATCAAAACCTTCACTAAACAGGCACTGAGGAACGACCTCTATCCCCGTCCATACGATGGCAAACCACTCAGGAAACTTTGCAAAAATACAATCTGGAGAGAGGGCCTATTCCTGTCCGCTGGCTTGGAGGGTGGCTTTGGTAATTTGAGGCCAGGTATCATGGGCAGCGTTCGCATTGCAATTGAGAGCGGAGGTAAGTATCAAGTATTCGCGTGCTATATACTGATACATTTTACTAATTCGATGTCGTTACGAACTTACAGCCGGGTTGATTGTTCCCGGAATACACCCTCGGATTGCTTTCACCGCCATGGGGCAAAGTTTCGACTTCGAACCCGAGCACGCGAAGGAGCTAGAACTGATGTTCGACACGGCGCATTTCTATGCCACACTGAAGCGCGACTGTCCGGAGCTCATCCTCGCCAACGAGAGTGACAGCCACACAACACGAAGCTCGAACTTGCCAAATCGAACCGAGCAGCTTGATCTGGACGACAAAGCTTTATTGCCAGCATACTCTGGCCATGTATTGGAGTCTCCCCAGCTCTGGCGATCAACATTCGACGCCTGGCTCAACGTGACCATGACTGCTCGAAACATGCCTGCCGTATCTAGCGCAAACCCTGTCAGAGTATGGGCTATGGACCCAGCGTTCTTCTGGCCTGCCATGTACAACGGCCCAGAATTCTATGCAAATTTCGGCCGAATTGCACGATCGCCACAACGGATTCGAGAGATCTCGGCTCGGGTGCTGTATCGACTTTATAAGGCTGTGGGCATCACCGAAACGCCAGATCACATACCTGCACACGGCTTTTTCGGAGTGCATATGCGGACGGCTCCCGACGCCGCGGCCGCTGGGTTCCCTTCGTACGAGCAGCAAAGAGACACGCTGCGGGCTCGGTTGGTGGCGCACAACCTCAGCGCGATTTTTGTGGCCACTGGAGATCAGCCCGCTGTCGAACGGCTGAAAGTAGACTTCAGTGATATTGACATCCCCGTTAATGACACGCATACCTCCAAGGTCAGGATCTTCCAGAAAACCGATTTTCTGGAAGCGGAGGATGTTGTATCAGACCTTACTTGGGATCAACTGGGTCTGATTGATGTTGAAGTAATGCTGAGAGCTACAAAATTTGTTGGTGTCTCGGACAGCAGCTGGTCGTGGACACTTGCACTGAAGAGACACGCTTGGAGCCGCCAGAATCCCTATAACTATGCGGTACATCCACAGGCCTTTGAGGACGAGTTCAGCGTTGTATCTGGGCCGCCAGATCCGGAATCGATAATACCGCCAACGGTATGGATATGAAATAGTGATGTAACAGCACTCAGGGAAAGCGAAGGGATGTCTGACACCGCATACCAATATTATTTATCTTGCATAACTTTAGGACCATGAACCCAGCTTCAGTTTCGATTTTAGGCACAACATCGACATCGAGCCAGACTGCCAGTCCATTCTCGAACTTTCTTGGAAAGTGGCAGAATACTTTTTTCTTGGGGGGGAAGGGGCAAGACCTCGGTCGCGAGGCGGAACTAGCCTCTGCATTCGAAAAGTGGTTTCGCATTTCGAACAACTATTTGTCGTCGATTATACAAAAGCACGAAACAAGGCTCGAATCGCCAGACGAGATGCTGCAAAGACTAAAGCAAGATCCAGTGGCCGCAGGATTTCTACCTCTAGTGACTCAAAGATTCGCAGGAAAAAGGGGTCTCTTCTTCTCACCTGATGAATACATGGGCTCAGGACCTCCAAACATGGTTGCGGGTAACAGCGTGGTACTTTTGGCTGATGTTTCGGTGCCGATGATATTGGCACAAGATGTGGACGACCCAAATCAGTACCGCGTGGTTGGTCCCGGTTTTGTGCATGGTCTTATGGTTGAAGATCAGAGGTGGAAGCATTTAGAAAGCCAGGAGATGGAGTCCATTACTCTGATATAGCAGCCTGGAGACCAGGATCTCATGAGAGAGCTTGGCTTGTCGACTCTGTCTCGTAAAATTCTGAAGTCACACAAACAATTTTACGCACGAAATAGCTCAACCCATGGTGACCGACACAAGGCTCTACCTCTCGAGTACAATGGAAATTGAACCTGAGCGGTAACAGAGATAGACCATTGATGCTCATAGCGTACAACGTAAGCATGAGACCTTGAATGAAATCGGAGAGAAAGTGCTTAGTTCTTTGTATGCTGACGTGAAGTCTTGTCAGATAAGGTTGCTTAAGTAATCTCGGTGGTCCGGCGAGCGAGCGACGTCATAGGTGGCCTTGGCTAATCCCGGCACGCCAAATGCTAGCTGCCGCGCTTGTCAATCGTTCTATTTCTTTTTCTGTGCCAGAGCCGAATTGACTTTTATTTCTGGCCCTCACTTGACCGTCAGAATGTTTCCGGCTTGAATGCTTTGCACGCAAGTCCATATCTACTGGTCTTCATCTGTACGAACTGGCTGGGAGTTGCTGGAGACAGTGGTAAGTGCACATGCAAATCCGTACTTCTTTCTGCAATGCAAGTGCTACGTCACCTGCGACCGCGTCCCACTCCTTCCTCACCTTGTGTGACGATCCCGTTTGGGTCTGATTCTTGCCTGCCTTGTGGATTGCCATCCATGGATTTGCTTGTCGAACCTTTGTCGACTCTTTTGTCATTCAATGGGGATGGCTGCAGGCATGGGGGGGGGGGGCTGTCTGTCTCCGCTTCTCGGTGATGCCCTGAGCACCCGTCTTTCCTCAATCCTCATGTTTTCGCTACCTATCGTATCGTCCTGTGGCTTCCATCGTATGCTTCTATCTCCCGAACACGGACCTATAGTATAAAGCTCGTTCCGAAAGCGCACACGCATACGCTGCTTGTGCTCACTTCACCCCTCGCCGCCACCAACCATCGCTTCCAGACGCGGTCTCACCGCCTGGACTCTTCGGCCCATCGACCCTTGCACGAGCTGCATTGCTTGCGATTGAAAGGGCGAGTGCCCATTCGACTGTGGGAATCAGAGCAGGGAAGACGTGCATGGGCATTGCTGCTACTTTTGCCAGTCGAAACGAGGCAGCTGAGAGAGTACGCGGTACAGACCAGAACGCCCAGGACCCGCTCTTCTCTGCCCCACCACGGCCTGGAACATTGCAACACTCACGATAAGCCTCATTCGCCATCAGGGGTCTTCGGTCAGGGCCCTGAGTGATCTGAGTGACTTGGGTGCCAATTCCCGCCTTCTTCCATTACCTTCGAGATTCATTCAGCTCCCCATCGCGATCCACCACAGCGACTACCTGGCTCCGCAAATTCCCCAGGTCTCCCTTTTACGGAATATTCAGTCACCACATCAGGAACCAGAAACGTCACAGGCTCGCCATCGCAATTCACATCCTGCTTTTGCCTACAAAATCTTTCGCGTCTATCCTTGCAACTGAACTCTTTCTTTTTTTTGGCGACACCTTTGCGCGTAACAAATTGCAAACAATCACAAGCATAGCTTTGCGCGACTCCGCATACAGCACCGCACTTGCTCTTACTAATTATCGACATTGTTCTGGTAAATTAACACGAGGTCGCAATGGCAGACCCAGCAGAATCACGAAAAGGGGACACCCCAGCCGAGGCAGGCCCCACCAACACTGTCAAGTTCTCCTCCACTATATCATCTGCGTCCCGCGACTCGCACGACCTCGCCTCCAGCCTCTCCTCTCAAATCCGTCCCCAGAGCCTCGAGCGAACAGTCACCGACGACTCCGACGAACTTCCTCCCCATTTCCGCAGCTCGATTGTCAACATTCCCGTAACGCCAGGCATCGGAGCCACGACCTATCGCTCCCACGAGTCGAGCAGGAACAGCAAAGCAGATACAGGGGAGCCTAGCTATTTCTCAGCGCAACCCCCTAGCACGTCCGTCATTGCTTCACCCGATTCTCTCGACGACAACATGGCGGCAGCTGCCTCAGGTGCCGAAGACGCCATGTCGGGCCATGAGATTCTGCGGCGCATGAGCAGGTCCAGCCGCAACAGACGCGAGTCTGTCGACGATATTCGCCACGCCTACCCCTCACTGGCCCTCAGCGGCAATGTCATCTCGGCTACCTTCAACATGCCTCACTCTCTCAAGTATCGCAAGGGCGCTGACTGGGTAAGCGCGCATCCTGATCGCAAGCACGCTTTCGCGCCAATGTGCCTCAAGTGCAACATGCTGACCAACTTGATGCGCAGGAACTGAAGTCGCGCCGGGGCCAGTCTGCCCTCTTTGACTCCCTCGCCCATCTCTCTTCCGAGACCTGCGAATGGAACCACACCACGGTTGCGTGGACTGGCGAAATTGACGCCCCATCCGACATTCCCTCCCCGCCCGACACCCCGCCTTTGACGACCATTAACGTACCGGCTCTGAACAAGCTCTCCGCCCCCGTTCCGGTTGAGGTAGACAAGTCCCTGCCCACACCGCCCGTTAGAGACGGACTCTGGATACCCAAGGAAGATATGGATAGGCTCGACTACCAGTTATCGCATGACAAGAAAATAAAGACGGTGCCAGTGTGGCTCGCAGATGACACTGAGGGTCAAGAGGAAGGTGTGTTGTTGAAGGACCAATCGAGATGGAGGCGATACGCGGAGCAGAATTTATACACGCTCTTCCACTACAAAACGCCCATCCCTTCAGACGGCCGGCAGGAGCGTGCCTCATGGGCAGACTACTACCGCATGAACCAGAAATTCGCCAACAGAATCCTCGAGCTCTACCGACCTGGCGACATCGTACTGATACATGACTACTACCTGATGCTCCTGCCTAGCATGCTCCGCCAACGAGTCCCGCACATGTACATCAGCTTCTTCTTGCACGCTCCGTTCCCTTCGAGCGAGTTCCTGCGCTGCCTTCCTCGTCGTAAGGAGATTTTGGAGGGTGTGCTGGGCTCGAACCTGATTGGGTTCCAGAGCTACAGCTACAGCAGACATTTCAGCTCTTGTTGCACGCGCATATGCTCCTACCCCTCAGACACTGGTGGCGTCGAGTGCTACGGTACCCGGGTAGAGGTGGGAGTCTTTCCGATTGGCATCGATGCCAAGAAAGTGGAGGCCCTAGCTTTCTGCCCTGCGGTGGACGAAAAGGTCAAGGCCTTGAAGAAGATGTATGCGGGCAAGAAGCTTATCGTGGGAAGAGACCGCTTGGATAGCGTCCGTGGCGTCGCACAGAAACTGATGGCTTATGATCGATTCCTCGAGCTCTACCCCAACTGGCGAGAGAAGGTTGTGCTTATCCAGGTTACGAGCCCGACCTCGACGACCGAAGACGAAGCAGGGGACTCTGAGACCAAGATCGCCAGCCGTGTGAACGAGTGGGTGAGCCGCATCCATGGCGCTTATGGAAATCTTGCGTACGAACCTGTTCAGCACTTTCCGCAGTACCTTAGCCAGGACGAGTACTTCGCTCTTCTGCGCGCTGCAGACATCGGGCTGATAACCTCAGTCCGAGATGGCATGAACACTACGAGTCTCGAGTACATCGTATGTCAACGCGACAACAACGGACCCTTGATTCTGTCGGAGTTCAGTGGTACAGCAGGCAGTCTCAAGGACGCAATCCACATCAACCCATGGGACCTGTCTGGTGTTGCTGACGAGATCAACAATGCGTTGACAATGTCGAGCGAGAACCGCGAGGCAATGCAGAAGTCGCTACACGATCATGTCACCACCAAGAATGTTCAGAACTGGATCTCGAGCTTCCTTACCCGCCATGTCAATGTTCTTGGAAGTTCAAAGACAACAGTCTCGACTCCTCTACTCGACAGGGCGCAGATGTTGGATACTTACCGGGGCGCCAAAAAGAGGCTGTTCATGTTCGACTATGACGGAACGCTTACACCGATCGTCAAGGAGCCTTCAGCCGCTATTCCCGGTCATCGTGTGATCAACACGCTTACTACGCTTGCAGCGGATCATCGGAATGCTGTCTGGATCATCTCGGGCAGAGATCAGGCCTTCCTGATGCAGCACCTAGGACACATCGAGGAGCTTGGCTTCAGCGCCGAGCACGGGAGCTTCATGAGACACCCCGGTTCCAAAGAGTGGGAGAACCTTGCCGAGACCTTTGATATGGGCTGGCAAACAGAGGTCTTGGAGGTGTTCCAGAAGTACACTGACAAATGTCCCGGTGAGTACCCGCATTTTCGCATAACTTCATTTTGAAGTTTCCTCCCATATTGACTGTGTCCAGGCTCCTTCATCGAACGCAAGCGCTGTGCCCTCACATGGCACTACCGTCTCGCCGACCCCGAACAAGGCCCGCACATGGCTCGTGAAAGTCACAAGGAGCTCGAGGCCACCGTAGCGCGTAGGTGGGACGTTGATGTGATGCCCGGCAAGGCCAACATCGAGGTTCGCCCCACCTTCATCAACAAGGGCGAAATCGCCAAGCGCCTCGTCAACAGCTACAGCAGCGACATGAGCAAGCTTCCCGGGTCCGAGGCAGACTCCGACTCGAAGCTTGAGTTCGTGCTCTGCCTGGGCGACGACTTCACCGATGAGGACATGTTCCGAGCCCTCAACGGGTTGAGCGCCTCGGACGAAGATCAAGATGCGAAGGTCATGGCCGAGCATGTCTATACGGTCACCGTGGGCGCGAGCACAAAGGTCACCTTGGCGAGGTGGCACCTGCTGGAGCCCGAGGAGGTCGTGGACTGTGTGTCGTTGTTGGTGGGTGTGGGCGCAAACGGGCTTGGCTCCACGGGCGGTGGCGTGTTGAGCATGGGTGAGGTGAACCTTGCGGCGCTTAGTACACTCCAAGGGAAGTTGCCTCCACTGGAATAGACTGCGGCGTATATGGGGTGCAAGAGAAATTTGGCATGGCTTTTGGAGTCTGGAAAGATTTGCATGGCGTGGATTGGACCCAGCATTGTGAGCTGATAGAACACTCGCTCAGCATCTTTATATGCGACGGAGGGTGACAATAGACTTAACAAGTGGTACAATAGCTTAGATGAAATGATATTGCACCTCATGAAGGCAAATTACAGGTGGGAAAATCCGAGCAATGCCCTTTCTTTTGCACATGAGCGGATTGATCGGAAAATCTCATATATATAATGTGAGAATGTATCCTTAGCAGCCAGCAAGTCACGCTTGTACCTTCAAAGTGTTCTTGAAGAGCTGGGAACCTGATTACATAGTGACTAGATTACATAGTGACTAGCATATATATTAGCTATCTAGTACACTTACAACTTGGATCATTGGGCCACATCCCTATCAAGCTGGTCACTATCTGGCCGCCATCTTTACAAGAGCAATGCAAATGTAACAAGGAGACAGGAAAAGATCCAGAGGTTATACCAGCATCATCTCTCTTGTAATCCTTGTAAGCACCATGCACCTACCCGTCGCCAAAAAATGTCCTGCTACATTAGTTTCTCGTTTGCACCAACCTAATCATCCAGAAACATGGAAAGGAAATGCCCAGAGACGAGCAACAGCTTGGAATCTGGTATCTGTGAATGACCTCATGTTTCCACAGCAAGTTGTCGGTTCATCCCTGCAATTCAGTCGACTTTTTGCAAATTCAAGAGACGACAAGACGCGCCCCACATTTTGAGTTTGCAAGAGACGACAAACGGATTCAGTTCACAGCAATCACATACTTACTACATTACAGCAAGTCAATTTGTGAACACACACCACTTGTAGAGCATCACTAAGTGAATATTACAGGAACGTGAATCACTCATGCAACGTCAAGTCCGTCACCACAGCAAGACTCGACTGCCCCACTCACTCGCAACCTCAACGCACACTTCTCTTCCTTTCTTAAAAAATACAAAGCCATTCAGCAACAAGCGCAGCTCGATCTTTCAATCCAAACAATCACCAAACCCACTCAGAGCAAACACCAGCTCAAACACACAGCCATCGTGTCCAATCAGTCCAACACAATGACAGACAGCAAACGCCTTGTCTCGGTGAGGAAGGCAACACTGGTGATGCCAATCATGGGCCACCCAGACAAAGTCCTAGTCACAGTCGACAGCTTTCAAGTCTGCATGCCTACCACCATGAAGATCCGTCCGGGCGACCTCGTCCTCCTCTTCCGCTCAAACACTTTCTTGCCCGCCAGCACGCCCGAGTTCGCCGATCTCGAGCCGCAAACAGAACACAACGGCGAGCTCGGCTTCGTCATCCACCCCGCGGCGCCGCTCGTCGTCAATGGCAAGATCAAACCCATTTTCAACGGCCTCGTAGTCCCCGTCGCCGATTTTCCCGTCGTCGCATTGCACATCCGCGACAACATGGGCACCTTCAAGGACGACGACGCGCTGCTCACCGCGCTGCGCAACACCTCCACCTTTCAGACATACCTCAACGTGACCGAGTACTGCGCCAGCAGCAGCAACTCCTCCACAACCTCCAGCCTCAGCACCACATCCGACGACACCACCAACCTCTTCGGCATGCGCCCGCTTTCCACAGCGCCCCGCCGTGCACGCCGCGGCTCCGCCGCCTACCCACACGACATCATCGGCTTCCGGCCGTATTTTTGCACCAAGCTCGACATGATCAACGCGTGCGACATCCAATCACTCTTCTACGCCTCGAAAATCGACACGCACTACGCCGTCACCACCTTCATGGTCGGCAGCCCGATTTCAATCTATTTTGTGCGCGCCAACTCGCGCCACTTCGGCGCCGTCAAGCGCGCGCGCGCGCTGCCCAACGGCCGCATGGGCGTGTGCTCCCGCACGCTCGACTTGCACAGCGCGAACCGCGCGTACCCGCACCACTGGGCGGCTGTGAATGCCGCGGGACTGCCAGAGGCGCTGGATCGGCTTGATCGCAGCGTGGTGATCCATGGTGTGCTTGTGGGGAGCGGGATCCGCGATAACTACGAGGGGTTGGACGAGGGCAGGGTCGAGATTTTCGCGTATGCCATTGCGGATATCGACGCGCCGAATGATAATACGCTGAGTGTGGGCCGGATGGCGCCCACGGGTCCCACGACGTGGAAGGTGTTGGGCGAGAAGTTGGGCTTGAAGACGGTGCCACAGCAGGAGGACTGCGTGGCGCTGAGTGAGCTTGCGGAGGATCAGGAGGGGCTTGCGATGTTGGCGGATGGGCCGGGGTGGTTTGTGGAGGAGAGGGCGGGGCTTGTGTTTCGCAATGTCAAGACGGGGAGGGGGTTCAAGGTCATGAGCCGGGCGTATGTCGATCGGTATGGCGAGGACTCGATCCGGAATGAGACGCAGAGGTCCAAGTGGCATAAGATGGAGTGATACGCACCTTTTCATAGTCGAGATCCAGGGTTTGTGGGTGGCAGCGTGGGTTCGAGAGAATCAGGGCTTGACCTTGGCTCACTTAGGTGAGATAGGTCGCTCAGGGCAGCACACTCCTCATTATTCAGAAGATCCAAATGGACTCGATCAATCCATACCGTCGTTATTCCGACATGACCTTTTTGCTCTCAAGTATGCTAACTCCTGGATTTAGTTGTCGCAGCTCACAGACGAAGCTGACTGGAATAAGCGAAACTCTGCCTGACACAGCCACTCCGGAGAGATGTCACGCTCGAACATTAAGTCGTAAGAGAACAAGCTTCTTCAAACCTCAACTTCGAAGTGACGACATGGAAGCGTTCTCGCGATGTTATTGCATCTTCCAAGTTTGTTTTGAACCGATAGCAAGGGCCAGTGCGCGAAGACAAAACGTCTTAGGCTCACAGGCCCCCTGAGCCTAAGCGCACTGGCCCCCTGATGCCAAGCACATAATACGCACCAAAATGCAGTCCTTTTCGCTCCAGCAAAACAGGTCTTTTACACATTTGGAAAGTTTGCTCTGCCACGTCTTGAAGAATGTCCTGGAATGATGATGTAAATTCGGGCGATGGAACAGTAAGTCGAGAAATTCCAATGACAAGGACAGTACCGCACCGTCGTAATCCTAGGGCCAGCCTCTGTCGCCGTTGGACATGCACTCAACTCTTCCTCTGCATTACCAGTACATACGTGGCCAACACCACAACAAGAGAATTTAACAAAATTGAGAAAGGATGGGAAAAGTCTCGAGCTCTCATATTTTTCAGACCTGCCTGGAGAGGCCCCGTCTACGCTCAGGCAGGCCTCAGCTGGCCATGTCCCATCGACTTCCTCGCGCACCACTCTCGCCCCGTCACCCAGTCACGGCTTCGCGATTTCCGCAGCCCATGCTGGCAGATCTAACGCTCTGTCGGCTACTGGTCGACCCGCGCGCCCGGAGCCCCCAACTGCATGTGCGCGCGCCTGCCGCTGGAGCTGCTCCGCGTCAGCCGCCGCGTGAGCGACGAGGCCGTCGACGCCCTCCTGCGCACCAACCGCTTCGTCGTGCGCCTTAATCGTTGGCCTTGCCCTTGGGCCCACGACACGATCCGCACGCTGCCTTCGCGTTGCTCGCCTGACCACTGCTTTCTTTGCGCGACGCATAGCAGCGAGGCTCATGACTCTGCGTTGCCGCGCTCATGCCCGGAAGCTGTGCGTATGCTGGATGCGTGGGAAAATTGTGTACGTTCGTCTTGGGCCCAGGAAGAGACCTGGACAGTTTGATCTTACCCTTATTTGTGATATTGATCCCGCCGATGACGGCCACGTATCGTCGCGCCTTTTAGATCCGCTTAGGTGCTACCTGCTCATGTTGAAATCGTTTACCCTTCGCTTAGGCCGTGCTTCGAAGGATCCGAGTCTGGCGAGGATGGCTCACCAGACTGCACTTAGTATGACTTGGGCCGCGGAGCCATCTCAGGATACCAAGCCCTTCCGCTTCAAACAGCTTCCGTGGGAACTCAAGATTCGAGTTCTGAGACATACTCACCTCGGCCCACGAGAGCTTGCCCATTACAACCTTGACCTCGAGAGGCTGGAAATAGTCAACGGTCGGCTGCTCCAACGGTCCTTCAGATGGCCATTACCGCGCAATGTGCCGCAGTGCTGCGATAGGTGTACAGGCATCTTTATAGATTGGTTTGTAACTCGTCCCATTCTTCAACCTCCCTCCAGGTGTCCCTTCTCTGTCTCCGTCGTGCTAACCCAAGCTATACTGTAGTTGCTGCAACAACACTTGCGCCGCATCCTCTCCCACGTGCACATGCCGGACCCTGCCAACTGCGCTGTTCCATGTAAGCCGCAGTATGCGCCGTACAGCTTTGGAGGCGTTCTACACGGACACCGACCTAAGCGTACGCCACCACAATCTAGGCGCCATCCTCCACGTCCTGCCACCCGCCGCCATGCCCCGACTGCGCCGCCTAACCATCACTCTCACACCTGCGCAATGCTATTACTGGTCCAGCCGCGCGCCGGGCCTCGCCCATCCCGAGGGGCAACTCCGCGACATCACCCTATCCGAGCCTGACTGGCCTGCCCACCCTGGCCCGCTCCCGGCCTACCGCGCGGACCTCCGCGCCGCTCTCGTCCGCCTGTCCACCGAGGGCAACCCAGCCCGCCTCCACCTGGAGCTCAACTTGCAGGCCATGAGAGTCTTCTCGAGGCTGTTCCTTGGCGACGACAACCCCGACGACGAGGACCGCTCCCGCTGGACGTACGACCTGTGCGCTGATGTGGCGGAAATGGTGTGCGCCGAGCTGCCGGGCCTGCGGGGCCTGCGGTTTCGGTTGGCTACGTTTGATGACCTGGAGCCGTGGCTGGCGCGAGAGGTGCTGAACGAGAGATTCGTGGGGAATGTCGAGCCCCTGGATGGCCGGACGAGGCCTCTGTCGTAGAGGGTGCCGGTGTATCATCGGATGGAACGGAGAATTCGAGGATCTCACTATCACCCCGGGGACTTTTAGGTAGCTGATGAACCGTGAAGAATAAAAACCAGTCAGGCAACTTCCTAGCTACATTCCACTAGCTTGATCCCTTCTCATTACTTGTGTACTACTAGCATCAGATGTCCTCATCCAGTTGTGACTGTCATTCCCTACCACATCCCATTAGACTCCAGATTGATCCTTGACTGGTCTGAAACATTTTTCCTTTCGAGGATACCTAGTGTTGTATTTTTTTTGGGTCTTCAAGCCTGAGGCTTACACGGTTTGAGAGACAAAACTCAGTGCGGCCTCGGAACAAGGCGATATTCGTTGGCAAGCCTGAACCCCCCCCCTCCTTCCAGCCCGTAGATCTCATCCTTTGCTTCGCGGTTCTGCGATGTCCAAGATGGGCCAGTTGCGTCTCAAAAAATCGCTCAACACCGTGAGAGGACGTATCGCGTGGTTGCATCCAAATACCTTGTTAATGGGGCGGAGAGATCCGTACCCGTCAGAGCAGTTTCGCTGAGCCAGTCGGTTGGGCGTTGCAGTGCGAGAAGATATTCGGTGTCGGCGTCAAGCTCTTGTTCCTCGCAGTCTCGCATTCTGTTGCATATCCAGAAGTCTGTCGCCTACGCCAAGTTTCTTGATCTCGTGTCACTATTTTCTTGCAATGCGGCTGTCGTTGTAGCCCCCACAACGCTTGCCGCCTTCGCCGAACAGGTCAAGCGCCTTGCAGATTGCACCACGCAATCCTGCAATGCTGCACAGGCAAATCATGTCGTGTTCGGTGCCTGGGCCTTGGGAGTGCTCTTCTACGCCCTGGTTGGACGCCTCAAATCTTCTGCTCGTAGATGTGGTGGCGCTAGGAACGGCTGCACCGTCTTTATACTTTTCTAACCGCGTCGGTCTCTGACATACATGGCGCACAGAAACCAAGTTTTTGGGGTGGGCGTTTCGTGCAAATGCATGTGTAGTTATATCCTAGCCCATTTCTTCTTCTGTGTGGACAAAGGAGCAGGCACAGAAATTTGTTACCATTGTCTGTCACAGGTACAAAAGACTTTGAGCTTTAGTAGTCTTGAGCCGCCTCAAAATTAGAGCGTGTGGGGGAATCTGAAAGTTTACCGCCTTCAGATGTGTTAAATCCGAAGTAACTTGTAGTACTGTCCTGTGTGGGTATTTAAATGGGGCTTTGCACAACGCTAGACTTGACTTTCCGTTCAGCAGATACCGCATGTTCTGCTGTATCCAACCGAGAATGTCGAGGGTAGGGCCCCAAAGCTTTTTATCCTTTTTGCTTTGACGCTCCGGACGGACGCATTGGAAGATCTGACTCATCTCAATAGGGAAAAAAGGCCTTCAGTGCAGTATGCATGTACTGCAGTACGTCCGGTCTACACACCGTTCAGCGAAGCTGTGCCTGGCTTCGGTCTCGGAGGCTGCCGAGGGCTACAATTAGGGTCAAGATTCTCTCACAAAGCCCAAGAAGGTAACCCAGAATATCTTCCAAAGAAAGTCAATTCGCAACAATGCTCGTCTCAAGGGGCGATTGAAATTATACACTACACGACCCTGTATACGGCCCGTTACATAATAGTACTGCAGCCTGCCCCCAAGGTCATCTATCTACGCCACACTTGACATCCACACTCCAAACACCTGTGAAAGCTTATTGATTGGATATCTTGCCAGTAGAGAAAGTCGCAGTCAACCAAGAGTGCGTCTACTACCAAACCTTGGGGCCGAAAGTCTCCCCATCCGCCACAGTCAACGGCACCGCCGCCCCATTCGTATCCAAGTTATTGAACGCATTCGTAATGTTCGGATTCTCATCCGCGCGCGGGTTCATAAACCACTGCGGCGGATTAACCTTTTGCGGCAGCACCAGCGCAAAGAAGATCAACAGCGTCGCAATATACAACCCCGTATCAAGTCCCGCAGAAGTAACATAGTTGTACTTGGCCCACCAGCCCCTGAACCGCCTCTTCAAGAACCCGTTGAAAAACACACCCACCGCGCCCCAGCACAAGTAGATGTACACCGTCGCAGGCGGGATTTGGCCCGACCCGCCGAAGATCAGAGGCCAGTGCAGGTAGCGGATCGACGAGCGCGGGAAGCGCCGCGCCGCGAACCAAGTGATAACGGGGAGCGCGGCACCGAGGAGCCAGTACCATTGCAGGGAGGAGTAGATGCCGCCGGCGCCGAAGATGCGGCCGGGTCCGATGACGCCCCAGACGACGGAGGCGGTGAAGAAGACGGAGGCGCCGGGGCAGGTGTAGTTGTTAGGCTGGTCGGCGTCGCAGATGCCTTCGATGGAGCCGAGGGCCCAGTTGAAGACGGCGACTTGGACGATGCAGGACCAGAGGCAGGCGCTTACTTGGGCGGTGAAAGTCACGCGGGGCTGTAGGGGAGGTGGATTAGTGTCTCGTGTATGTAGTGAAGGCTTTGTGAGGGATGTGGTGAACTTACTGGGACTTTGAGGTAGTGGCCGAGCTTCATATCTTGCAGGAAGTAAAGCGCCTGGGCCATGGTGATGTATCCATAAGTCTTGAACAGCATCATGGCAATGGGCCTTCCGGGAAGCATGTATCCCACGATAAACTCCGTCAACACGTTGAGACCGAGCTGGGTGTTGGTGATACCCTGCACCATGCCAATGGGGACCAAGAACACGATCGACAAGAGCATGGCGATGATCATCGCCCACCATGTCAGGTGGGTATCCCACGCAAGAACAGTGGCCAGCGACATGGCGAAGAGAACGATGAAGAGTGTGTAGTACCACCAGTTGGGAGTATCCGAATATTTCTTCATCATCTTGAGATGAACGTCCGCATCCTGGTTGCGGGCAAGTCTAGCGCGCTCCCAGATCTCAGATCCATGGAAGAGAGCGGTATGGACAATTACGGAGGACAGAGCCCCGAACGAGACGCCGTAGGTGAGGGAGAAGAATGTTCCCAGGAAAAGTGGCGAGTACGATTTGTACGCGGCGACATCAAGGGTCTTCTCTGGCGTCAAAATCTTGGTGACGTTGTATTTGGCACCGGTGTTGTCGAAGGAGTGCGTCTGAGCACAGGTCAGCCATGCTGGTATCGAAATTGTTCAGGACAGGACATCTTACGCTTGCGATAGGCAAATATTGCACCCACCACGTATTGGTGTAGAAAACGCCGAGGCCGGTGATCAAGAAGAAAATGATGACGCCGATCAAGGTGTTCATGATGGAGAATAGAGGGTAAGGCAAAGGACTTCCGACGAATGCTGTCATGATTGTCCAGTCAAAAGTGATGGGCAGCTATTGTTGGGTTAGTGATAGGCCAGAAACAAGTGATCGACTGCTACTCACCAATCCAAAGCCAGCATTGTTTCCGAAGATTTGGTTCACAACCATGTTGTTGGGAGCAATCCATGGGATCCAGTCGAAATACGTGAGACCCTGTGCGATCCACCCAGGGAACCAGTACCAGACGAAGCTCCCAGCAAAGATGTACAGGAAGTACCGGTACCGCCCGATCTTCCAGCCATTCGTCTCAGCAGGGTTCGCAGGAGTGTGGTCATGCAACGTGTACATGAGAGTGGTGTTGGCCAGGGTCTGAGGCCAAATCATAGCAGCGGGCCAGACCAAGAACCGCCTCACGATACCAGCCATGCCAAAGCCAAGACACTGGGTGGTGATCACGAGCATCATCTGGAATCCCCAACCGAAGTTCTGCTCGTAAAAGACCTGCTGCGCCAGCAGGACGTCCGTTGCATAAGCTACGCCACCTTGGATTGAGACGTTGGACATCATGACGATAACGGCGTGTTCTTTGATGTTGAAGGGACCCGGGTTGAGGTTCCACCTCAGGCCGAAGGTATTGAACTCGCGGTTGGGCAATATCTTTGAGGAGACTCTCATTAGTAACATCTCTCCATTGAGAAGCTGCCTTCAGAACTCACCCTGGCACAGAAACATCCCACTGGATACGCGAGGAGCTGCACGACATAGACATAGATGTTGATGGACGGGTTTCGGAGTGAGAAGAGTAGGTTCACAGCCGACACAACGGTGGTTGCGATCATACCGATGACCCAGGCCTGGGAAAGAGCACGTCAGCGTCCACTATCCCATCGTGACCCTCAACGTAGCCGCAATGGCTTACTCGGATGGTGTTCGCCGGCATGTCTTCATCATAGTTGCGAACGGAAGCCCGCACTTCGAAGTAGGGCGAGTCCTCCTCAAGCAAAGCATGCTCGAAATTGGCTTTCTTCTCGACATCATCGGATCCTGCCAACTTGGTGGCGGCTTCCTATAATTCTGTCAGGTCCTGTATTCACCAGTTGAGTGGGAAACGACGCACGATGGTATCATAGTCCAAATTGTAGTCCCACTTGTGAGACTTCTTGAACTTCTCCAGCTGGTCCACACCAGAGCTGACGGCTGTCTCATTCAACTCGGTGTTGGGATTGGCCTTTCCATCCGCGTCGTACGTAGCAGGGGCCGCATTGGGGTCTGTTTCCTCGATGACGGGATGATCCGTCTGTCGCCGGATGAACGGTTTCCTGAGGTTGAAAGGCATCTTGTCCAAGCAAAAGATGCCAACGCACCTGGAATGTTGCGGATGGTGGGACAAGACTGGGGAGCGCGCCAGGAACGACGGTTACCAAGACTATATAGATCTATCTGCATACTTGAGAGACATTGCATTATCTGCAAGAAGTGCCCCTGGTCCCCCTCACGGAGAGGCCCATTGCGTCGTAGTTCAGAAGTCGTCTTTTGTGCCACCTCCTCATTTCAGCCGGACAAGGGGGCCCTGCGTCATCTGGGTGTACCAAGCCGCCAATAATGGGACTCAAAGCTTGGTAAAGCTTAATTCTAGCCGCAGATAACGTTGCACCCGAAGGGGCAAAGGTCCGTTCCTAGGAACATGGGGCCTTACTGGAACGGCTAAAGTGCGGGCGCCACATCGTCACATTCGTCTTGAAGGAGCACCAACTCGTGTGACAGGATTTTAGCTCGGCGAATAGCTAGGGAGCAGCAGATCCTATCTGACGGGCTGGCGTTTATCTTGACGGCGCTGAAGAAGGAGGCGACCACCTGCCAAGAAGAGACTGGCTGCCCCCGCCCGCCCGACAATTCGGATATGATAACGTCAGGAGACGCGCGACGCCAAAGAATGTGGGATGCACATGCTGACATGTGCAAGGTTATATCCTATACAAAATAAATTGTCGGAGGCTAGAGACAAGGGACGAAGGGGTGGGGAGAGCACCACAACTTGCCACAATGCTGCTTTTCTCAGCTGATATCTCAGAAGACCCTCGATATGCTGTGGTATTGTTCAAGCTGGAAGATCGTGGAAAGGCAGATTGCAAACCCCTAGAGCTGAGAAAATGTCGCACACATTCCTGACTTGCTGTCAAGCCATCAATTTATTGCGCTCGGTCATGAATGTTGGCGAGCAGAGGCATCTCCAATTTCATTAGGACTCCGGGTTCTCCACTCCCTGGTTTCCTTTCTTATGTTTTCTTTACTTATTCTGATATAAATTTCTGTCCCACGTCCCGAGGTCATCACAAATCTCGAGTTTCCACTAGCTTCGTGATTCTAAGCCTTCTTATTCCACAACGTTTTATGGTCTCCGTTGTCTTTGCGAAACTGCTATTCATAATATTGTCCAATCAATGTCCTATCTAGACTTCGGGAACGGTCGGGTAATTCGGCACGCGCTCAATGCGTTTCTGCTATGGCACATAAATCAATTCTGCAGACTCATCCGCTTGGACTTCCAAGGTTGCATGGCATCTTCTCTGGTCGACCGTCCCGCATTCAGTAAGCACTCGGGGATCGTCTAGGTCCGTTTGGGCGGTTTTTCGCACCACACTTCCAAGGTCAATTACGCACCTGGTCTGCTAGGTACTCGCGGGCTTAGGTTTCATCACTACTGTAATGCGTTGCGGCTAAGTAGAGTTCAGGGGTCTCGAGGTCGGAATCCTTAACCTCAGGACTTAGACTCTCAAATCATTGAGAGGCGGTCGCACGGCGTATTATCATGAACTAGTCATGGTTTTCCGCCGTTGGGTGCAATTTGTCGGTGGTTTTGACGTTGTGTAGCTGGTCCATATCCAAAACTTCAATAGCTCACCACAAAACGTCAGCACAGTTCATCGACCGCTCATTAGCCCGCGGCTGCAAGGCTGCGTGAACGACTGAGCATGATAAAGGTCAGCTGACTAAAAACTTGATTGCATACATCTAGTCACTGTTCATGATCAATACTACGATTTGAAGCCCTCAAAGCCGTGTGCCTGTGATTATTATGTTGATACCGTAACAGCGGTCACAACGCACTACGCAATATTGCAGTAGCCTAGCTCGCAAACGATCTTGACATGAGTAAAGAGCAACTTAACACTATTCACACCTTCTAAATATGCGAACGATCATTGTTCGTTCGGGTCCCCTACCGACTACCAGAGTAGGCAATCCGGACGCAATCCTCCTGCTTCAAATTCTGCTAAAGCTTTATGATGAGGGCGTTGAGAAGAAAGCACACCATGTAAATGAGGTTATCACGACCTAATTTGGTGATGTTCGTCAACGTGAGCATTCTGCTTTGCTCACTTGGTGCCCAATGTGTATTTTTTTTTCATCGTGACCAATGGAATAAGTAACCAAGCACAAGTCAGCATGACCTATAGGCTTGGATCTGCCTAGGATCCTTGGCTTTGCATGCGCTTACTTGGGCTTACTTCAAGTGGTTCTGGATTCTGGGCGAGATTTGTGTGGCCAAGCCGGGCTTAACACAATTTGTGCCAACCCGCCGTATAGGCCTGCGGCTACGAGACCCTAGGTATGAATAGCTAATATACTGCTCGATGCATGCTTACTCACCAGACTATTTGAATTCCGGCAAAGGGACTACTATATAAATAGCGGTTTTACTAAGGCTATCGTGAACCCGTTGGGAAGCCTGGGGGGGTGGGGTTGACAAGCCTAATAAGCCTCATCGACCCCAGCCCAGCCCAGCCCAGCCTAGTCAATTGTAGTGTGGGTCAAAGTCAGCCTCGAGGTCAGACTTGGAAGGCTTGTCTCATCGGTCACACCGGTATTTTTTGCTAAGTGAATTTGACGAATGAACGAACGGACGGACGGACGGACGGACGAACGCGTTCAGCAGGTGTCGCTCCCTGTGTCACATAAGCAGCTACGCTCCGTGCTTGGTGACATTTGGCTAAGCATGTACACTCTCCAATGAAAAGCTCTGCTCGCTGCGCGATTGCGTAAGTATTAATCTTTGTTCAGACGTCTTACTACTGCTTACTTGATCATTGACCGTTGGACCGCAACAGGAAACCTGTAGTGATTCTACGCTCAAGACTTTCCGTAATTTACCTCCATGCGTCTGCCGGTTCTCGTCGAGAGCCACGAAAGTATAACTTGGTCAAAGACTCTCGAGACTTTGAGTCATCAGGGCCGATTCTTCACACTGGACGCCCGAGCCTGTAAACGCAGCCACGGAGCATTTATCCCACTTTGAGCAATATTCTCAACACCCTCCAGGGTACTTCTCGTATTGAAAACCGCCATGCAGTTTGGCTTGGGCGACTGGCACTCGTGGACTAAATGATGCTTGGGATCACCGTGGGACAAGGATGGCCATGGGAAACACGGAACGACTCACGGGTAGAAATTGCGGTGCAGTACGCCGGCCTACTACAAAGCTGGCTGCTTTTCAGCGCCCACTTCAACTTCTCCACGATGCTGGACATCCCACTGTGTATCTCTGACTTCATCACCACCTACACTGGCGGCTCTGGCGTCGTCACCATCGGACTCTTGAACCAGTTCGTCCATTACCGGACAGTCGCAGCAGCCCATCAAACTTCCACAACCGCTGCTAGGTTGATTCATGCACAGATGGAAAGTATGCGCGATGTGCTGAATGATCTTCCCAGTGCTGAGCTTGCCACTCCCACAACTTGAATGGGTCGTATCGTTCTCATTCCCACAACCTCGGTCTTCGACGCGCTGTCGTGCCTCTCAACGGTGAGGCTCAAGAACCCACACCTTGAGACATTGGTTCCGCGAGCGTTGCTATCGCGGACAGTATTCCTGAGCTTGTGCTCCGTGGAGGTCTACCGGCTATCACAATCGAGCTTCTCAAACAGCTCGATGTATCTTCTGGCTCGTACACACTAACGAGACGACGGCAAGGACAACACATCCTGCACGCGGACAGAGTACGCCGCTGAGATGCTGGCCAGGGCTCACATCGTTTCTTTTCAACCCAGCTGTAATGATTCCAAAAGAATCCTTGACTCGAATACTTCTAAACTTTGCACGATGTATATACACATTGCCCAACTGCTGCCTCACATTAATACCAATTCAATTCGGAAGACCCATGGTGGTCTACCTTTATGGAGACACAAAATAACGGTCAAGATTGGCGCAGAAAGACAGAGTCTGTATGGAAGATGCGGAAAATACTGTAAATCAAGTCAAATCCCCAAGCTTCTTCCTAGGAAAGAAACCAAAAGGCAGGACAGGCAACAGGCAAGAGTCTCTCCAGCATTGTTGTTCAAGGTTCCTCCCTCATCTGTCACCTATGCCTGGACTGCCTTTGCCATAATGCCCGTCGCTACCTGCAATAAATTGTTCCTCCATCCTATTTCCACCATTGAACTCCCCCCTCGGCAACGGATAAGCAGAAACCACTGTCTTGATTTGAGACCACCATCAACCGTCTTAAACATCTCGAGACGAAGTCATCTTGATCTTCAAGACTAATTCACCCCACCGCATAAACTCCAAACTCGACCAGCTGGCAGCTGCGGCCATGAACAGAAACGAGAAGAGGGCGGGGCCGCGCAGCAGACGTCCAGGTCGCATAGGCGAAGACCACAACGGGCGCCAGCAATGGCTCAAAGACCACGGCCCAACACGTCACCTCCCTTCATACCCTCTGGCCTCCATTCCCACTGCGACCGGCCAGCCCTCTCTAGATGGGAAGACTCCCCTACCTCGCAATCTGGTCTACCTGACGAAGCCCAGACTCGGCCCTGACGGACTCGATAGTCGTTGCACCCTCGACCAGGTTCAAGCAGAACTCTACGTCTCTCTGCCCAGGTTTCATTTTCAGAAGGCCGACATTCTCGACCGTGAGGACCTTGCAAAGTTTGCCGAGAGCGCTGTGCTCGTCCATAAACTGTCCAACGTCTTTGTCAAGCGTCTCACCTGCTTCTTCTTCCAGCTGCTGCATGCCATGTGGACTCGTTGTAACGAGTATTGCAAGTGTAAAGATACCTTCTTCAAGTCCTTTACTATTAAAATCGTCAGACAAAAATTCTCTGGCTCCAAGTACAGTGACCAGTCCATCGGTCCCATCAGCGGCACTATCCTCAAGAAGGTTCTCGAGTCATTCACCTTCGCACGACTAATGCCACCCAGCCAGAGTGGGCCAGCACAGAGTGTCTGGACATCGAGGTCGACACGCCAGGCCGCCCTGGTAGCTTGGGTATTGGCAAGAAGACCTCTACGGCAAACTACGAAGGCAGGGTTAGCAGGCTCGTCTCGCCCGTCCAGTCGGCCATGGATAAATGGATCCAATTCGTGTTGGGGCGCTGAGCACATAGGCCAGGAGGTAACACTACAATTGCAACAGGACCAGTTTTAACAACAAGCCATGGAATTACCGCTATGGATTTGGGGACATTAGTCTCATAAAGACGACCGAAGAAGGACATGTTGAGCTTTCACTCATGGAGGGCATAATACTGGAGGCTTGGAGAGAGGTTTTTGCAGAGCATGATATACAATTTGAAGCTCATGCTGGAAGTTCAAGACTATGATCAAGCAGACAAAGTTCTGAACCGGAAGTAGTACCGGAAAGCATGTGGGAATGACGAGTGTAATGACAGGGCGGAGAGAGTCTTGTGCTACCGAGAAACCTCATTAGGATGGTTTCTTGAGATGGAATTATGACTTCTCGGCTGTTAGCCACGTACGCATAGCCATAATGCGAATTGCCAAATCAAATCACTACCTCAGTCAGTTCTCAGCACATCCGGCGAAGGGCACTCGCGTTTCTCCCATGCTCCAGCACACTCTCTTCTGCCCTGAGCATCACATCCATCTCTTTATGATCATGGTATTTGATGTGTCAGATCGCCATTACGGTTGGACCCCCACCTGTTAATCTGTCAATCCATTTCGGCCGTAACGCTCCATAGCAGTGGGCCCGCCGGCAGAGAACAACGGGCGCCCTGTCTCAGCATTTTGGCGAATTGGTTCCCCTATTTGGTGGACGGAACCTTCCGTGCTGTGCCTCTTCCCGCATCGGAGAGAATCGAATCCTTCCCGCAGCCTTACCCGATCAGTGCCAATTATTCGACGACGAGCAGTGTGGCTCATCGCCGCAACTCTCAACATGGCGTCTACGGACCAAGCCCAGCCAATGTCCACATCCGAGGCTCGCTGGATTGGCCACAAAGGCCTCATCATACAGATGTACATGCAGGAAGGCAAAACTCTGCGCGAGGTGATGGAGTTTATGGAATCGACACATGGATTCAGAGCTACGTAAGACAGCCGAGCTAATTCCCCGATCCATGCTGGACCTTTGGGCTTAGCGATGGATAGAAAGACGCTAACCTCTGAATCAAGAACCAAGGTATACAAACGCCACCTCCACGGCTGGGGCTGCCGAAAAAATATCATCCTAAAGAACCACGAGCTTGAAGACGCTGTGGAGCAGCTGCTGGTTGCACTGACGCCGGAATCCAAAAGATCGCCAACCCGATTAGCCTTGCCCGGTGGCCAGACTGTGGACGCGAATCGCCTGACTAAATACTTGCGCCGCAATAAACCGTGGATCCGACGACATATCAATGCACACGCTACCCCGAGACCCTCAAGATTGCGCTCGCCAGATATTTATTGCATACCCGAAGCGTTGCTCATCAGCACACGAGCTTACTGTAAGTATCGTAGGAAAGGACGCAACTGGATTCCAGCTTGGATATTTGTGCGATGCTGGATATACCCAGAGTCTCGATCCAAAGTGCATATGCGAGACCACGAACCGCGTCCAAAATCTTGTGATATCGAAAGCCAAATGCGTAGCTGATCCCGCATGTTGCAGTACTGGGACGATCCCGGGACACCATCCGAAAGCCTCAAGACTACGACACAAGCAAATATGTCGACCCCCACGCCTCACGATGGCTCGCGTTCGCCACTCGCGTCCAAGCCGCCGTCGCAGAACAGCGATTCAGCGACGCGGTAACTCACATGCGGGATGCGCCAAGCGAACTTAACAGCCTGCTCGTCCACCAACCCAGCACCATCCTCAACAGCCTCTTCCGATCCCTCACTAGCATCCTCCGCCACATACGAGCAGACGATGCCGACGCGGACCAGTTCCTCAAAGTCTTCCAGACGCTGCTCCGGTACGGCGTAACATGCCTGGAAAGTTCTTCGGGGTCTGCAGCAGCGCAGGGCTACGCAGCTCGACATCCGCTCCGCGTTATACTCGAGAGCCTCGCGCGGACGGAGCCGCGGGATATACTCGTGGTGGCGAGGCGCGCGTGGCTGGTGAGTTGCCAGACGGGGCATGACTTGATGGACGAGCCGACGTCGGTCCGCGTCAATTTGAACTGGATCACCTTCCTAACGGAGGGCGGAGGCAGCGTGGACGATCTGCCGCCGGATTTCGACGGCTTGCTGCAGCAGGCGATGCAGCGGTACACTGATGAGGGTAAGCCCCATTTGCATTTGATGATGAGCCAGAACCGGGCAGTGTATAACCAGATAGTTGTCGAGACGCGGGGAGGCCATCCAGCGCTGGATCCTGTCATGAACGAGGCTTTCCAGCAGGCTAAGCTGGCGTTGGTGAATCTGGTGCGTGTCCGTCCCACTGCTCTTGTTTGTTGTGAGATTGTTTGTTGTCAGAATAGTATCCAGCCACCACGGACTTCTTATCCTGAGCCCTTCTGACGGGCACCCATGCAAAACAAGCTGGCGTTGATGTTGAAGACGGCCATTGGTAACCCAGGATTTAACATGAATTCTTGTAGAACGATGACACCCAGATGGCTGTGCATCAGTACTTTGGCGTTCCTCTGTTCTTAATACCGCCTGAGGCCGAAGGATGCGTCAGGTTGGTTCCCAATGCTCACTCACACAACGCTGTGGACCTTGATGTTGACTGACCTCGACCCCACAGCGTAGTCCCTGCGGCGCCTTGCAAAAGGAAAGACTACCAGGCAGATTCTGAAGCCAATCGATACAAGAGCCTGTCTGAGTCCATGCAGGACCCTGATGTAAAGCACCCCTCCCTATTTGACGGGCGAGAGGAAAAGCATGTCGGATTGTACTGACGAGCCCCCAAACAGAGCGGGTGCCTATGTGCGCGATGCAACGTATGGCCGTGGGCCATGGCATGTGTGCACCGCCAAGTCATTTTCGCCTACGAAATTCCAGAGCTCTTTCCCAATGCAGAGGAAATCGAGGCCATAATACGAGAAGGCATGCGCCGGTTAAAAGTCGCCGATACGCCCATGCCAGGGGTTTTGGGAAACTGAGCTCCAAAGTCGCAGAAGACAGTGTATCTCAATGCCAAGCTTCGGCACGATCAACAGGCAACTCGAACCCATATTGACCAGGACGGTGTCCGCCGTCCCAAGATGGAGTGGCATGAGAAGGCGGGCTCAGACGCATGGATGCTGTGGCAAGTAAGGTAGAAAAGGGTACCATTGTGGCGCCACTGCCGAGAGGAAGTATATCGCACCACTTGACCATGCATTTGACCATGAGCGCTCCACTCAATTTAATGTGTATCGACCAGTCATTTTGCTGCTTTGTTCGCCTCCATCCTCTCTTCCTCTTCTGGCGTCATGGTCTTCAGCTGAAGCGCGTGAATCCCTCCCTCTCTCGCGAGATCCTCCTTGAGTACCTCGTTGATCATGCGGTGCCGCCGTATCTGCGGCGTGCCATGGAACTTGGCGGATGTGATGACGAGGCGGAAGTGTGTCTCGGCGGAGGTGCTGTCGACCATGGCCTTGTGGTGGCTGTGGAGGTGGGAGTCGTTGTAGATCTCGAAACGGGTGGGTGCGAACGTCTGGGTAATCTGGTGGCCGGTTAGCTGGGGCCAGGAGCGAGCCAAGTTATCGAGTAGTGTACCTTTTCCCTGATCGTGTCCTCCACTGGACTTGCAGTCGCAGTTGAGCTTCCTGGCGTGGCCATCGTCGCAAGTCGTCGGTGCCACTGGGGTGTTGCTCTTGAGACGATGTGAAGCGATCGTGTCGCGTGGCGCACGGACATTGGAAGCTGCAGTCGTGAAGCTGTGAACAAGGAGAACGTGGTGTGGTTGCTTGCTTGGATGCAGTGCAGATGTTGGACAGAAGTTCTGTACCACAGTAAAGTCTGGGTGGGTGAGAAGATCACCCCACGTCTGCAGGTCAACCTTCTTCGGGTGAGGTCCCGAGAGCTTGGTTCCGATAGCAGCGGTCAGGCTGTCAGGCCGCAGGGTCTACAGGGGGTCCCCTGCTTCCTCTGAACGCTGCAGCTTTGAGACACGTTTCCGACGACATCTCGTCTTTTGGGCGCAGACGACACCCCTTTCCAAACCCTCTTCCCACCATTGGTGTCCAGCGCAGGCCGTGTCGACGACCTCCCCAGTTGCCTGCCGTCTTAATATACCACCGACATCCACGCAAACCCCTCATCACATCGAAAATGTCCAACTACGGCTCGCCCGAAGTCCAAGCCATCGAGGAGGCCTACGACGCAGTCAGGAACGACAAGGATGAAACCAGCTGGCTGCTCGTGACCGCCGCCAAGGGTAACAAGCTCAGCCTCGTCAAGACCGGTACCGATAAGTGCTTCGTCGATGACAAGGACAACACCGAGGAGGAGGAGGTCGACGGGCAGACGGTCCCCAAGAACGCGATTGTGGCTGTCAAGAACGCCCTCAGCGACGATGAGATCCAGTACGCCTACGTCCGTGTCGAGTACGCCAACGACTCCGAGAGCACGCGCACGAAATTCTTGCTGGTGACTTGGATGGGCCCGTCCGCGGGCATGATGCGCAGAGCGCGCGTTACGACTGAGGCGGGGGATATCCAGCAGAAGATACTACGGCACTTCAGCAAGGAGTTCCGGACGGATGACAAGAAGGAGTTGAAGCATGCCGAGATTGTGACGGCGCTGAGGAAAGCGGGAGGCGCGGACTACAACGGTGGAAGAGGTTAGACAGCGAACCCCAGAGTCGCAAGGGCCCGCCAGGGCTGTAGAGGCATCATCGGCGTCAAGCATATTTCACTATATGGGAGGGGAAATCATTTCAAGCGTTATAATGTGGTTCTTACCGATTTCGAGTCACGGATTAAGGAAATCGTATCACCATCTTGTCTACAGACCATGTCCTCCCCGAACTACGGATGCCCTTTATTATGCTCAACAACGTATGCGACCCACGTTCGGAATAGGGATCGCGACTAGGAAGCCACCATGTCACAGAGTGGAGACTGGATAGCCAGACACGTCCCGCAGCTCATGGCTTTCTTATTGCCAGTATTGGCAAAAAGTTGTGGACATGGCAGACAAGTCGCGCCGGTTCGGGATCCTTTGTGGACAATTCTTGCTAGACAAAGTGGACTGCTCAAATAAGTTTTGTGAGGGTCCTCGTACTAAGAAACTATGTCAAAACAGCAATCAGATCATTCCATGCCGCGCGCAGACTGACCAATGTGATTAATGGTCGTTGCCTGAGTCTTTTTGCTGAGCGCAAACATCTCTGAGTAGGCCTTCATGTCTGCACTCTTGCTGTGTTGACAGCCGCTATGCTTAGGCCCAACCGTGGGTCTTATTTCTCTTCCATACGAGCTTTACCCCCAGCATACATATACACGCTGACGTACCACTGACTGCAATGCTGTGGCTCCTGAAGAGCACAATACCTTCCACAAATCCATGCCAGAAAGGCTAGAAGAACCAGCATAATCAGAGAATAGGTCTAACAAGAAGCCTTGCGAGAGCAAAAAGTATCCGTTCTCGGAATTCATTTTTGGTATCCTGACAGAAGACGTCTCGACAAAAAGCCACAACGCTGATACCTGGGCTCCATTGCAGCAGTCTGCACATGTAGATTTTGAGGATGGCTCTGTGTCTCCACACCTGTGGCGCCATAGACCGGGAAAAAGACGGTACTGGTAGCTCATGGATTTGTACGAGGATATCGTTAAACGCAAGCACATACTGTTTGACCACAGATAGGCCAGCCTGGATAGTTCGTCAAGCTGCCTCGTCAGTGCTTGCTGAACGCTCACTGGAGCCCTCGTATGGTGGCGAACAGCAACAGACCCAACACCACCAGTCCTTTAACTACTGACCAGAAGTCGTCGTTCAAGACTGAGTTGTGGTCCTGAGCAGCCGCCAGCACCAAGATTTCTCTTATACGGACTCTGCGGACCTGGAAGGGCCTGGCGAGAGCGGCCATACAGTTTGAGGAGGTAAGACTTCCTCAACGGTCCCGCCTCTCTCCAAGGGTGTTGTCTGGTTGGCTGTAGTGGCCCAGGCCATCAGAGAGACTCTTTCGGGGAGACCGAAATGAGAATGCTTGCTGTTTCCTCGGATTCAGCCCACGCTTTCCTTGCCGTAGAGGCCCGGACTCGGCGCATTTTGCGAGCGTCGGGTACTGGCCCACGAGCCACTCAAAAGCCTCGTCGCAAACGGCATCAGTAGTCACAGGGTCAAACGCGATGGAGTTAGATGGCCTTGATAGAGTCGGAAGCGCCTGCGCATCATCGAGTTAGGGTCCACCCCATACTGGACATATCCAGTTCCAACACTCCAGGCTCATAACGCTCGGACTCTGAGAAAACGATCGGCAAGTCTCAAAATAAGCCTCCTTCGCCTTTCTGGAAGCTAGAAAGCCGTTCGTAGACCAGTGCCAAGATACAAGTGAGCCAAGAATGCTCATGAACGCGCCACGCGCCAGAATCCATCCAAGGGCAGACTTAGACGGCCTCGAGGTCTCGAAGTACTACGCCTGGGATTCCACCAAGATTGAAGAGACCATGCGCAGCCCATTCATCTTCTGCGCCGCGTCTGTTGTCAATGATGCCGTTGACTAGGGAGCTTGAGCCGCGCCCACAGTCACTTTCGTTAGTGTCGCCATCAACGCGGGCCCCGTCTTTTGGGACAGCTGGGACAGAGACACAGACGAGCTGTTCGGGTTCCCGAAGAGCGAGAAGGTGGAACGCTGCAGCTCCAGTGGCTCGTGTAAAGCGCTTGTTTGATGGACTAGCGGCAGGTGATTTGAATTTCATGGGCCCAGACACACAGTCCAAGTCTATTTGGGATGTCAGGCGCGAAACCGCAGACATTCAGCGTGGGCACAGCATGCTGTATGAAGTTCTCAGTACACGAAAGTAGTAGACTCGGAAGGAGACAGGAAGAGCTAGATGCAAAGGGTATCATTCATTCATCATCCTCTGATAGATGAGGACGCGGCACACTTGAGTTGCCTCTCATCGCTCATGCAGGAATCGTAACTTTCAACAATTCTTCATCGCGCTCCATGCCCCTAGCTCAAGGCACTCGCCGAACTCAAGTCCATTATCTTCCAACCAATTCCTCTTCACTTTGCTGAGCCAGGAGTCCCATGAAGACTGGTCCTTGCCACTCGCGGACCTGATACACGGCTCCAGCGCCTCCACCATACTTATATAAGTCTCCAACGCTGTACGCCGGATGACCATTTGATTCTCACTCAAGACTCGCGGCGTGTCGTCTTTCTCCGTCTCCCAGTCCGTCGCCCTCCCATTAAGCGGTATGGCGACGCGCTTGACTTTCACTACATCAAAAGATTCGGAGCCTTCCACAAGATGCCCCTCGAACATCGACTGGATGTACGAACAGGGCATAGTAGGGAGCGGCAGCGAGGCCATGCCGGCGGCCATCCACTTGTTCAGCTGCACGGCAAAGTGATTCGTAGCCGGCCCGAACTCGCCGTTGTCAGACACTGGGTACAGCCCCAGCTCATCCAGCTCGCCCGCATGGTCCTGGATCTTGGGGCGCATCGACCGGACCGTCATATCCTGCTCCCAGATCTCGAGCGTCCCGCCTTTCTTGACCACCCGGGCATACTCGTGCATGATCTTGGAATAGCTCCTCGGATCGAGTGTGAGTGTGAGGTTGCGCGCCATGACGAGATCGAATGCGCCGTCCTCGAACGGCCACGGCGTGTCGTTCAAGTCGTGCTGGACGTACTCCCAACCCATGCCCAGCTGTTCGTAGTAACTGTCCAGGCCTATGGGCGCCTTAATGTCCAGGCCCACGAACTCGACCGGGTGGCCTCGCGTGTCAAAGTACTGGTGACATGTTGCGCTCCACCACCCGGTGTCGCAGCCAAGCTCGAGTACGCGAAGCGGTGGCCTTTGGAGCAGGTCTTTTGATAGGACGGGCGTGTCGTAAATCATGGATGTGAGTTGCGCGAATATGATTTGGCGATGTGTTTCTTCGAGGTCGATGGGCAGAGGATATGGCACTGACGTGCTTGCGGCTTCTAGATATGTGCGCCCGGCTTTGGTCTCTGTGTTGTTGCGGTGCGACGGCCGGCTCTGCCGCGAGCTTGATGAGCTGAGAGTATCTGTGGACGACATGTTGGAGGTGAGGTGGAAGTGCGAGGCAGGAGAGCCGTGCACCGTGGACAACATTTCGGCCGGATGTGTGCTGCTCATAACCAAAGGCAGCCACCGGGCTGACCCCATGGAGTCAGTCATGTTGGCTTTTATGTTGGAGGATCTTCAGACAAGCTCGCACTCGGCCGATGACCCTAACAGAGGTCTCAGCGCGCGGCCAGGCAGTCGGCGGCGCCTATCAGCTACTGTGTGCACCCACCCACTAGTTTGGTACGCGCAGCTCCGGGCTTTCCGGAAGCGACCCGCGAGCCTAGGGAGTGGAACTGTCCGGTTTGCGTTAGAGCCCTGCGAACCTGCAAATGACTCGAACATCGAATTCTAGGCTCTGACAGGAAAAGCCGGAAGTTATGCTATGCGCGTTAGGCACGCCTTAGGCCGGCCTTGTGCATCTCTAGCTAATGGCAGTCATAGCTTCCGTTAGCCCATTAATGATCGACGTATTTAGTGGAGTCTCGTGCCTCAACGTGCAATGAGGCTGCTTACACAACAAATGACATTACGAATTCAGCTGAAGAAGGAAAGTCGCACACTTGTCCGTGCCCTGTAGATGTCGCGGGGAAACCAGATTGGAGGATCCGCTCGAGACTTGGCAAGCAAGTGCAGGCAGAGAGATTGGCCATTACGAACAAGATAGGGTTTCGTACCATTAGCGTGGGACCGGGAACGCGGATAACAGATCGATCGACGTTGCGAATCGGCGCAAAACCACCAATGTTACGCAAGCAACTAAGTCCATCGTCTTTCAGCGGCAAAGACAGGCGCGCGCAAAGTTTCTGCGGAGTGTTGATCATGATATCGGGCCTACCCGCGGGTGGACACGTGACACCCTCGAGGATAGTCGACGGCATCGAGTTTGCTCGCAGGCAGCTCCTTGACGACTGCTGCTGCCCGGCGACTTTCCGTACATCGCGCGATTCGAGCACAGCAAACCACCGGGCAGGTCGGCCAGATCCATTACCCCGACACAAGCTCACCGGCGACCCTTGACAGCCTTGGCTATCACGTTGTCACAAAATTACAGTAACTCGATGCGGCTGCTTGCCAGGTCATGGCCACGAACCTCCTACCACGGGTCCGGGAAATCATAAGGCTGTCAGGCCACATTTACGAGCTAGCGTCTCTTGGTCCTCTGCCTCCCTGTTCGGGCTGCGATATCTCCAAATCCTCCCAATACTCCAAGGCTGCAAACGCCAAGGCGATGATAAGGCAGGAGATCATGGCAGATTTGTCGCAGCCTTGTGAATGTGAAAGGCGCAGCGGAATTCCGGCACAGACCCGAGAGTACTTCGGAATGCGCGGAAGATTCTAGAAGGTTTTCGGCATAGTTTACCAGCGTGGCCCACAACTCATCTTGTTGTCAAATGCTTCGACTATACACAGTGCACCATGAGCCTGGATGGACAAGGATCTGCCGATAGACTCTGCCGTGGCCGAGTATTTCGGGCACCCGGCTGGGGCTACATGTATAGCTGCTGATGCCCCTGCCTTGGTCTGTGTGTTGGTGGAGACAACCTGCATCATATTTTCATCTCGTCGCCGAGCGTGAGTCAAGTGGACATCTTCGTGATCTGCTCAGCTGTTGGCACGCCAGTGGTATCCTGAAAGGCCGCCACCAGCACGTCGCGCAGCTTGCTCTGCACGGCGGGATAATCGGCCAAGATCTTGATCATCCACATGATTGTGGTTGCTGTAGTGTCGAACCCGCCACCTAGAAATCCAAAAAGCTCGTCCTTGGCAGGGCTGCTGTCATACATGGGCTCGCGGCCTTCCCTGGCGGCGGCCTGGGCTTCGCGACGCACCATGTGGTCCGTAGCGCAGGTGATCTCTGCAAATTCAGAGGCGCTCTGGCTCTCGTCGGTCTTCCGCAGAAGTCGGGTTCTGGCACTATCTAGACTATTCTGGACGAGCTGTTCCTTGCGAGCGTATGCTCGTCGGTGAGAGGGCATTAGGCGCACAAACCAGTGGGCTTGACGCGGCAGTGGAGATGCCGAGGCCACCTCCACGCTATGGGCGAGGACCCGCATAGCCTGCACGTTTTCTGAGAACTCTGGTCCTGGAAAAGAGACGGCCTCATCTGCCGATCTAGGTACGTCAATTTTGATACTAGACTTGAGAAGCTCGGTATGCTGTCCGACCGAGTTCACCTGGCTGCCGAGTGCAGTGTCCCAGATGGAGTCCAAGGCGAAGTGACCAATGTCGTGGTCAGCCCGAAATGCATGCCCAGCAGCCCGATCGGTCTTCACACGCCACAGCTCCATAAGGCCCAGGGCATGCTTGTGGACGCGAGGCGCCGCGACGCCGTGGAGGAAGCCGTTGCTCATCATGTCGGCGAGCAGACGGCGGCCCCGCCTGAACTTATCGTTGGTAGGCTGGATGATATGGCCGTCCGGCACCGATCCAGAACAGATATCGGAGAAGAACGTCGACCGGTCAAAGTCTTTTGACCGCCGCAGCAAGACATCTTGGGTCTCGCGCGGGTCGAGGACGCAGATAATTGGGTTTGAGAAGGGCTTCAAAAACAGCTGAAAGATGGGCGATTCGAGTTTGTAACCTTGCGACAACATCCAGTCCATCACAGTGTCGTGCTTTTGATTGTGCTTGATTATGCCCCAGGCGTCTCTCCCGATGCGAGTGGACGAGTCTTTGTGGTAGGGGGTGCCAGGAAGGGGGCGTGGGAGTGCGGCGCGGTATACAGCATAGCCAAGGACGCGGACGGCGGCGAGCACTGCGCCAGCCGCCGGACTGTACAAAAGACGCAACATTGTGGTTTCCACAGCGTGTGTTGAGATGTTAGCAGACTTGGACGAGGTCGCATTGCAGAGAACGCGGACAAGACCCGAGCTTTTATGCACGTTCCGCCGGATGAACGGGGGAGGACGCTGATGCTCCGAATCCCTCCGTCTCACTCCGTCCTTGCCACAACCTTGTGTGGCCGATGGACCAAGACCAAAGGCTCAGAGCCAACGTTGCCAACTAGCCACGCCAGCCAGCTCGCAGTAAGTACCCAGGTCCCATATTGCTCCAATTCGTGGTTCGCGTGATGAGACGCGTCTGTCTTTGTCAGCGGCACAAGTACTCACCAAGTTCCACAACCGCACATAGCGTGTCGGAGTGATCTCTGTAGGTGCCTCGAGTGCTCACTTCAGCCGCAAGCGGTCTCTTGACAGCTCACGCCGTCCGTCGAACACTCATTGCACCGCTTTCCTCTCCGAATAGGCGCGTCGGAACGCGCTGGCAGAGTCGCGGACACCACCTATCCACGTTAGCATCGAGCTCCGTCTGGCAATTCACTGCTCGACGTGCCACATTTGGGACTTATGCGGCATCATTGGTGACAAGTGGTGGTAAGTCGAGGATACCACAGGCGCTGAGTAACCTCGGCGCCCCTCTGTGGATTCCACTCCCATACCCATGAAGCCTGTGCAAACGTTTGGGCGCTGAAGGCGAAGAACCTCCACAAAGGCGCGACGAATGTCCTCGAGGCATGTGATGAGTCAACTGAAAGTTACTGCCAATGCAGCGGCGTCTTGTGTCGTGCAGAGTGAGTAAGCGTCGCCTCACGACTTCGAGCTCCGAAAGGATGTGTCCTGGTGAACATGGTCGAGTCGAGACAATATCAAGAGTGCTATACCTTATCAGCTCAGGAGGGCTAAGCAGGCGAAATCGTCCACTCACCGCTGATCCAGTCTGGGAGGGGTGAGCTGGTATAGTGGGGTTCACATCGATTAGGTCATCATTGACGTCGCCTCCTTCCATATATCGCCGGATCTGTACCCGGGGCACTCAGTTTGTAGCAAGATCGCATCCAAATCCTTCAAAGTGCACAATAATGGCGCATATCCAACTTCTTGATCTTCCAGATGAGCTTCTGGGCGCCATCATCGGCCAGACTAGCAGTGCAGAAGACACTGTGTACTTCGGTTCCGCCTGCAAGCGGCTTCATCAACTGGCGATAGCGTCCGAGGTGTGGCGCCGGCACTGCCTCTCCACTTGGTACAGCTGGGACGTCAGCTACGATCTGCAAACCAAACTTGAAGAGAAACCTCTTCAAAATGACTGGCGCGCCATCTTCTTGAAGCGATCCAAGATCAACGGCCACGCTGGTCAGCTGTTTGAGTCGCTACTAGTCACACAGCAGGCTCGGGCCTCGCGGATGAACGAGCTGGCGGTGCTTGGTCTTGAAGTATTGGACCAGCTCAATGAGATACTCGAGTACACGCCCGATGATGCCGATGATGTTCTTGCTCGGCGTTGGCACGCGGACGCTGTCCTCAAAATGATGGCGCGCCGGCGAGCGATCGAGGTCTGGGCCAGGCTCCAAAGGGGTGAACATGTCGAGCTGGAGGATGCGCTTATCGCGTACGACGACTTCGTTCTGGGACGAAGCGTCGCCGTGGAACATATGAACTCTTGGTTCGACAACATCGCGAGCGATATACGTACTGGCTTTGTGGACTTTGCTGACATGACCATCCGCGGAAAGGCTGAGTGCATCGCTGAATACCTTCGCGAAGAAGGCTTTGTGGGAATGTCGAGCCTGGATGACTACCATGCGCTTCGGAACAACTTCATCAGCCTTGCTCTGGACGATAAGGAGGACGAAGCGAAGAGGGGCTGTCTTCCGCTGCAGTCCGTCGCGATCTACTGCGCTGTCGCTCGGCGTCTGGGCTTGGACGCACAGCCATCGAACTTCCCACGCCACGTACACGCGGTCATCACAGCGCCAGCCGAGGTAACGCTCGACGGGGAGCAGCGGCTGGAAGTTGACGATTATAGCTCTGACCCGGAAACGATGCACATGGACCCCTTCCGCCAGGATGATGAGGTGCCTCACGGAGAATTGCTCGCACAGCTGTCGCGAATCGGCATCCCGCCTGCGCAGTACAACGAGTTCCTCGGGCCCGCCAGTGTGCTCGAGATGGTCCTCCGGACTGGTCGCAACATCCTGGTCTCGGTCGAGGGATTGCACATGCCCGGTCAGGATGACCCTGATGCAGGACGCTACCAACACCCTGATCCAGACCTCGCCAAATATGCCGCGCTCTGGTCGCTCTTTATACAAGGTGACAGCATTCCTGCCGTGGCAACCACTCGCCGCCGTCAAGCTATTCGATACCTGCTGGAGAAGTTCCAGGCCGATCTCTCGCAGGATGTGGACTTGTTCGCCGAAACGGCGCCACCATTGCTGGAAGGACTGCCCGAGCTTCCACTGGTCATGGCCTTGATCCAGGACATGATCGCCTCCGGGCGAGCGCCCAGAGTCCCTGTGCTTCGACCCATTGCCAACGAAGACCCGGTGCGACACCGCATCGGGACGTTCTTCAACCACCGGCGCTACCACTACCACGGGTTCATTGTAGGCTGGAGCCCGACTTGTGCGGCGAGTGCGAATTGGATCACGCAGATGCGGGTTGATGACCTGCCAAGGGGACGCCATCAGCCATTCTACAACATCGTGTAAGTGTCTGATATGTTGGAAAGGGGGTTTGCGGTCCAGACTCGGGAAAACACAAGTAGGCTGACAATTTGGCCGTACCACAGTGCCGCTGACAAGACCATCCGTTACGTCGCCGAAGAGAACATCGCGCCGCTGACTACTTCGCCGCCCGAAGCACTGATGCAGCAAGCTGGACGATACTTCAAACGGTGGGATGCTGACTCAGGTCGCTTCATCAGCAACATGCGGGACGAGTATCCTGACGACTGATCAACTACCGTGCACCTGAGATGTCTCGCTGGCTCAGATTCGCAGGGTGATCTCGTCTGTAGTTCAACACCACAGCCTCCACTGTGCCGAGACGACAGATGTTGTCCTACTTTGTTTTTCTTAAGACAGACCATCGTGCCATACTAATTACATGAAGTGATTCATTCAGCTTGGGCTGTGTTCCACTACCTTAACTTTGGTGTCGATCTGGCCTCGGAAACTTCATCGCCAGTACCAAAAGTATGGAGGTACCCGAGACATGACTGCTACCAAGCCCACGCGCTGCCATATGCAAGTTGGAAGATTGATATACAGCCCAAGGCAACAGACCGTAGCTCGCCATATCACGGTCCACAAAACCGCGGGTCTCAACACCCGTACACACCTCTGAGTACGGCAGGAACAGCCCGGCACATTCAACACAAGTGCGTGACAAGGACCTCGCAACTCCATCACCGCACTCGACCTTACGATAGCAGCAAACCACCGAGATACGTGTGATATCAAGCTACCCAGGTTGCGTACGTACATTACACTCACTTCCATGTATCATCATCATCATCATCATCATCATCATCATCATCATCATCATCATCATCATCGATATACATCGCAGAAATGGCCTCGCACGCCTACGTCAACGAGCGGATCCTCACAGCACACACATGCAACATTTGCGAACTCCAATCCGCCGCATCCATCGTCCTCAGCTACGCTATGTTTCAAGAGCTTTGGCTCTCAGAACCCACCTTCTCGATGGCCGCCCGCCTCTTGAAACACGGCCTCTGCATATGGAGCATGCTACCCATGACGAGTCTTCTTGTCATGGTTCATCTTGACCGCGAGCACTGCAATCATCCGCCTGGTCAGATGAGCTGGCTGTGGTCGCGCGAGACGGTGGGTGGTGCCTTGATTTGGGGCTTCGCAAGCTGGTTCGTTAGCAACCAGTGGGAGCTCGAGGACGAGCTTGATGAAGCGGTATTCGCTGTCATTGACGCTGTGAATAAGATTCCGGAAGAACAGTGGTACCCAGGTCTGGATCGCTTTCGAGATGCGCTGCGGGTTCTAGATGCACAACAGGATCTACGTGCACAAGGGATGCTAGATGAACGACAAGCCCTGGATGCGCAACCGGACCTGAATACGCAATTGGACCTGAATGGCCAACGGGATCTAGATGCGCAACGAGTTCTAGAAGCGGCGTGGCACCCGGATGATGTGGACTAGATGGGGAGGGCGAAGGTGCAGATGCCAGGGTTACGAGAAGGGTTGCGACACAGCTAGGAACAGAAAGGCACTCTTGAAGGAACAACAACCCTTTGTCGAGGACAGTCCGTAATTCAGACTCGTCTATGGTGTCGTGTAGCCGTTTACTCGTCGGTTGGCCGGCACGGTGGCTGCAAGCGTGTGTGAAGCAGCATTCGCTGTAGTACAACTTAGAGACCAGACTGTCAATCATTCAAGTCGTGTTCTTATCACGGCTATCCTTGGTAACGTGAGTGGCGTAGGCGCCAGAGGGAGATGTCCTGAAGACACCTAAAGTCCGGATTATTTTACCACATTTTCTACTCAACGACTGTCGCCAGCGCACTGTGCGGCCTGCGCGTGAGCTTTGCCCATTAGCACTGGATCGACGGGCATCCCTATGCTCGATGCGAGTGGGCATCAAAGTTCAAAGGTCATGGATACAATTTGGCGAAAAGATCATAGTATGGATTACTTATTTAAGCGGCACCGCACAGATTGAAGCGTGCCACGCTAGGATCATGGTCTGACAACGACTCATCGCCCGTCGCCCACGTATTGACGTGGACATGCTCGTACACTACCTCAGCGGCCAGAGCAGGGCTGACGAACAGGTGGTCGATCGCCTGGGTGTTCATGTCGAACGAGTACGTGTAACGCTCCGCTAGAGGCGTGTCGACGACCTCGTCCAGCTCGGTCAGCCCTGACACATTCGCGAAGTTGAGTAGAGGCTCCACGAAGGTGAACTCGTTGAAGTCTCCCGCAGCGATGACGGCTGCTGCAGGGTCCAGCGCGAGGATCTCGGAGATGAATTCCTGTGTGTTGTTAGCACTCACATTAAGGCGAATTCTGCGAAGTGGAATACTCACGCCAGTAACCTGGGCCTGCTGAATCCGCCTGCTGACGACTCCGTTGGTCGGGGGCCGCACATCACCCTCCAGAGACGAGCTACCGCCCTTTGAGCTCCAGTGCACATTCACCGTGTAGAATGGCTTCGTGCCTCCCACGGCCATCCAGGCGGCCACGAGGGGCTTCCGCGTCGCCTGCCATGCTGCATTGCTGGGGTCGATGCGCCCCGGGTTGTACAGCAGCTCCGGCCCTGACTCTCCGGACAAGACCTCGTTGGCCGCCGTGCTGTTGCCCGGGTTGGGGTTGTACAGGCTGATAACTTCCGGTCGGTAGATGTAAGCCACGCGGATATTGCCGCCAGGCGCACCGCCGTCCTCGCCGTCAACCGGGACGATCTCAGTGAAGCTGTAGGTGATGTTGCTCAGGGCAGCGATGGCGTTGACCAGAGCCGTCAGGGTCTGGCTCGCGTCGACAACGCCGTCGTCGGTGGCTCCGCTGTTGTCCTGGATCTCCTGCACGAACAGCAAATCAGGGGCGCCGAGGGAGTTCACGATGTGGTTTGCGAGGGCTGGGAATTTGGTTGCGGAAGGGGCGAGGTTCTCCACGTTGTAGTCGCCGACGAGGATGCCCTCGCAGCTCCGTGCGCTCTGCAGTGTGCTCGCTGGCGCGGATCCTTCCACGGCTGCGGTGAGGGCCAGGGCCGTCTGTGGGAGAATGTAGTAGAATCCGAACTGCTGGTAGATCACACCGGTGATGTCTGCAGCCTGGTCGCCGATGTTGAACAAGGCGGAGTTGCTGCTCCCGTCCAGAGGGTCGCCCACAATGATGGTCTCCGGGTTCGAGTCTCGGTCTGACATGGTGAGACTTCCCCTGATGCTCCGCCCTGTCACGGGCCAGCCTCCGGTCACCCATGTTTCGTCGTAGGAGTTTGGTCGGCTGATGACCGTGACATTCCGGATAGTGACCAGCTCTCCGCTGAGGCTCTCCCAGAAATCCAGCCCGTACTCCTCCGGTGAAAGGATAGGGTTCTGCGTGGACACGTTGGCCACGGCGTTGGGCACAGCGTACACATCACCACCGTCAAGACTGCTGTACTGCTCAGTCGGGGGGTTGGTAGTATCCTCGCCGATGACGAGCGGCGTCACGGTGTTGCCGGTCGACACCACCTGAATATTTTTGGGCGAAGAGAGCTCGGTCAGGTACAAGTACGCGGTGCTGGACCTGTACTCGGCGACTTTGGCGTCCAAGGTGATTTCATCACCGACGCTGAGGGAGCTGCCCGCCGTGCTGCTGAAGACGAAGACCGACTCCGACGTGGCCGGGTCGTCGTCCGGGGTGGTGGAGCGGATGAAGAATCCAGTCCCGCTTTTGGCTGTCACGACGCCGGTGACATTGGTGACATTCTGGCCGGAGTAGGGAGACAGGAACTTGTTGCCGTTGATCTCAGCGATACTCACTGCCGTTGCCGCACCGATGAGCAGGGCGTTGGCGGCCCACGAGCTAAGTAGTCCGACCATGTTGAAAAGACGCCAAAGTTGAGACGATTCACATCAACATATTCACCTAGTGCCCGATGCGCACCGAGGTGTCCAACATATATAGCAACATTTTCCGCCATGCTCCACGTAAAGCCGATAAGTGAAATTACTCCTGCCAAGCAACAGGAAGGTGTTGTCGCAATTTCCAAGTCCAACTTGACGCTGTGGACCTTTCATATTTCGCGCTCAAGCACGTTCTCACCAGTTAAGAAGCATTCAACTCAAGCCGCCAAGGCGGGAAACGTGCTGTAGGAGGCAGGACCCCGTGGAATGGCCCATGACTCCAGCGAATCAGACTTCTCATGGGAGGTTAATAGGGCATCGCCAAGGGATCTTAGCGGCTGGGTGCTCCCCGTACGCTGACCCGCGCACTTATCTGAGGACGCTCGGAGATGCTAAGGGGACCCGCAATGCCGCACCGATGAGGAAGGTGTTTATTCGGCTCTTGGAACATTTATATCAACGTCGAACGAGAACCTGAACGACATTGAATAATGTTGTGATATGTGCTGAAAGACAGATTTGGCTCTTGGGCCACGTATTCTGTGGCTATTTCAGTAGACATAGGAGTTTCACCGAATTTCCAGTGCTTCAACAATGATGTTTGCTGTCACACCGCACAGATTTGACGCTCCAGGTGTGAGTGTGCATATTTGGCAGATATTAGATTTTGAAAGAGCACAACTCTCCACAGCTTAAATACAATAGGATTAATACTTGGAAATAATAGCAAGAGACTCAACCGGGTATAAATTACATATTAACAGTGTAGCTTTTCAAGTTTTTCCTTTTATGACCTACAAATCAGCATTTATCGTAAACTCTTTTTTTTTTAAATGATATCTCACTTACTCATTATTAATTCTAATTATTCTGCTTATTCTGGATGCTTTATCATATGCCGGTCGCTGGTTCGGATCCTTGGAGACCGCTTCTGCGCTGGAGATCTCGAAGAATGAAGCATCGAAATCGGAGGGATCGTTGTTTTCTAGGAACATCCTACGGAAAGGACGCATAATATGTGGCTTCTGCGAGCCATTCCAGTGTCCATGAAGTTTGAACCTGGACTTTGAGACTCTGTTGGATGCGACACCGCCCTTTCGAGGAACTTCTGCAGCTTGTGTGGACTCGTGTTGCCACTAGGGAGCCCACAGGCAAACCCGACGATTCAGAGCGAGCTATCATTACGTTTGGTGAAAACCTATGCAGATAGCTAGACTCCTCGAGAAGAAAATGTGAGAATGTGGGGAATGGGACGATTTTCTTAGGGCCTGGGTTATCACGTTGCACACTTTGGGAGACAAGTGCATGAGCTGAACTGTGTACACGAGTATATGGTCACTGGAAAAGTACGTGAGTTATTCAAACCCGTTTAATCTTGCGCCAGCAGAGCTCTAGCAGGTACGCAGCAAGCTCATTCTGGGTCGTGGAAAGGGTCACCTTACTGTACTCGGTGGCGAAGTTATGAGGAAATGCTGGAAGAGCAAATCACATTCATGAAGGCGATTTCTGCGTAGAAATCACCAAGTACAAGTTCATAGATAATCGAAAATGGCGATTAATTACGATAGCAAGTGTAAATAGGGGGACAAGAATTGGTGGCTCGTACACGTTCTCCTGTGAGATTATGAGAGATACAAGATTGTATTTCCCTGCTTATGTAGTTGACAGCGCGCATATGAGGTTATTTCCACCTGGGCAACTCAATTGTTCCCGGGAAACAGCTCCTCGCCTTTGATACCTCAGTACGTACCATGTCGGAGCTTCGCAATCGCTAATCAGGTTTCTCATCAAGAGTAAGCATGTTCGCTCACCTGGACCCGCAAACTGACGACGGCTTAACAGTCACAAATTGAGGGCCAAATTCAAATGTAGTGCCCACGGCTTCCTGTGCAATATATTTACCGCCGTCTTTGTATTATGTATCTATCTCTATTAGTCTGCACATCTTCAGCCCATGTCAACTGATCAGACGGTACCGCTCAACTATGTCATCACAATGGCTGACCCAACAATCGTGCTCATCACCGGTGCCAACCGGGGCATCGGAAGGGGCCTGCTGGCGAGATATTTGGCCAAGCCTAACCACATCGTGATTGCTGCCAATCGTGCCCCCGAGGATTGAGACGCCCAAATCCCTTTTCACTCTGCCAACCGCCGACGGCACAAAGCTTATCGTCATCAAAATTGATGTCACGGTCGAGGACGACCCGGCGAAGGCCGTCGTGGAGCTCAAGGGATCATATGGAATCGACCACCTTAATATCGTCATCGCGAATGCTGGCATTGCCTTGAGCTGGCCAAAGATTTTGGAGGCGAAGGTCGAGGATAGTATATGTTCCCTGCTTCTTCGTGGCTTCTCTGAATGAATAGCCTTCCATTTGAGAGTTCAGAGCCCATTGTGACTTTCGGCATTGACGACAGACAACACCGCTTTGCCCTTCATAACCAAGCAGATTCCGTAGAGCTCTGCACAAATGCTAATACGTGAAAACATGGTGCGGAAGCACAACGAGCCCAGCGTTTTTGGGTTCGTCTTGCTATTCCAGGCTACGTTGCCGCTGCTGAAGAAGTCGTCCAAGAGTCCGAAGTGGGTGACCATCGGCTCGTCAGCTGCATTCCTCACCAATATGCTCGACATGCCCGACGCCGTGTACGCTCAATCCAATTTTGTTGTACACTGGCTCACGAAGCGAATTCATATCGAGGAGCCTTGGCTTGCGACGTTCCCCATTGATCCTGGGTGAGTCCCCAAGAGCCCGTCCATGATCTGAAGACATAGTTAATGAATGGTGAACCCACAGTTGGGTCCAGTCAGATCTTGGAAATCGTGGTGCTGCGTGGTTTGGATATAAGGAGGCTGCTGTCTTGGTTGATGATAGCGCTGCCGGCCTGGTCAAGATTATTGATGCGGCAACGAGGGAGTCTCATAGCGGAAAGCTGTGGGTTCACGGTGGTAGAGAGGAGCCGTGGTGATGTGACCGTCTTGGTTGGGTCGGAACATTTCAGACTGTGAAAAGCACTTAACCGCCCAAATTCAACTACAATTCAAAGCTCACATACCACGGAATAATGACTAGACATGATTATTTATTCTACCAAGAAAACAACGGGCAATAGTATAGCAGTTCAACGTTGTTTGTGTCCCAAAATATCAACATTTGTCATCCAACATAGTCATGCAATCCATGATCTAAGCACCGTTCGCCAACTTCAAGCACACATTGATCACTGAGCTCGTCGCAAGGACATGGCTCAACGTTCTCGGAGGCGCGATGTCGAGCAGATAGCTTGCATAATACACGCCGACCTTCAGCAGCACATGCAATCCCAACAGATTCGAGATCTGCTTATCAGCCGGCGCCAAGCTCTGCGCCAGTGATGCGGCGACAGCGAAGCCCGCGAAATTTTCCAGCAGGTTGTAGTGTGCGGAGCGTAGACGCAGCGGCAGGCCGTCCAGCGAGTTGACATGCTTCCTCGGCGTGTTATTGTCCAGGCCCTCCCGTCGAGACATCGCCTGACCTGCGGCCGACAGCGCGCCCGACGCTCCGAAGGTCATAAAGACGTACAACGCGGTCAATGCTGGGATAGTGCGACCCGGTGCAACGCCGCCAGGGATGAGGCTCAGGGTCCCTTGGACGAGGTTCTGAAGCACGCCGTCGACTTTTGTGAGGGCGGATGTGATTGGGACGCCGACGAGGTATGCCGCTGCGAAGCCGCCGATGGCAGCACCGGATGGGTTGACGCTGCTCTTTGTGTCAGTGGAGTGGACTTTTAAGGTTCTAAAAGTTGGACTTTGTGAGTCGCAAATTACTCACATCCCATCACCCCTAATGACCTGTTCGATCTTGTCGCTTGCTTTGGGTGGCATATTGATTATATCGATGGATCGTTACAATACCAAAGTTAGGTAAAAACCAGCAGCGTATGTGCGTGGTTGGAAGAGCGTCCGGACTACAGTATTTATACATGATAGCCAGACGTCATGGCTTCAATTAAACTATGGAACTAAGCCCAGAGGCTATTACGTCAGAAAACCTTGAGGATCCCTTTGCCCGAGGTACCCCGCGACGGATTGTGCGGGCACTATTTAGCAGATCGATCAAATGGGAGTATTGCTCTCTTTTTGGAGTTAGAATCAGTCCTTCTGGAATTAAATACAAAGAGCGAGACGACACCTCTCGTGTATCGTGAAGTTGCCCGAGATCGTCGGCTACTAGTAGATTGTCCAGGACATCCGAAACCAGAGGCGGACGTTTCTTGTCATTTTGCTTTACCTTCACTTGTGAAACCAAAAGGTGGTACAGGTTCCGGCTGGGGCGTAAGTTATTGTACTGTAATTGATTCAGTTCTTTGGCTTAGGACTGCACAAACTACACAGTCCATAACCAAATCGCCAGAATGCAGGAGCCTTGTAATCCCAATAATGGGCTATCTGACTATCTTAGTACTGTCCTCATTTCCCCGCAAATCTATTTCAAATAGCTTTCAATTTGATCCATCGGATTTAGTGTCTCATTCTCCTTCTTGATTTCCAGTGTCCGTTGCCGAGAGGATGGGTCCTCCAAAACCTTTGTAATGGCCTCACGGAGTTTCTCTACCCCCGGTTTACGCTTTATGATGTCCACGCTGGTTTCAGACCAAATACCGCGCTGGATGTTCTCGGGCTTATCCTGATCTGTGTCCCCAGCCAGGACGGTGGGGACGCCACACTGTACATGAATTGCCTGTGACCAACCGCCATATCCACCGCTCTGAACAGACACGTCGGTCAAGGGCAGAATTGCCTTGTATGGTAGGCAGTCGGCGACCTATGAATTATCAGGCAGTTGGGGCTCTGGGTAATCAATAGTTGCGCCCCGGATGCCGAGAATGCCCACCACCATCACGCCCTCATGACGGTCAGCTAGCGCCTGGATGGTAGGAACGACCAGAGCGCTGTAGTCTACGGAGAGCGTCCCCTGGTACACCATGATAACAGACTTGCCCTCCTTCTTCCACTGCTGCAGCGCCGGCCACCACTCGGGCAGCCCGTCCTCCGCCGACCGGAACTTCATCGCCGTCGACATGTTGGGCAGGCACCTGATGAACTCGACCTTGGGGTACAGGTCGCTGCGCGGGTAGTCCGTGCTCGGGCTGCATATCATGAGAGTGACATGCTCTGTCGTGGCCATCACGTCCAAGACCCACTCGTCCGCCTCCCGCGTGCACCCCAGTGCCTTTAGCTCATTGTTGAATGCCGCCATGATTTCAGTGCACTTTGGCGACTGCATCACGGCGAGGTTTCGCTCTCGATTGCGCGCTCGGTCCTCCTCCGTCTTGGCGGGCGGCTCGCCAAACGAAGGGAAGGTCGTGTCGATGCTGGTCACTGAGAGCGAGGAGATGGGAATGTTGGTGACCTTCGGGAGCTCATCGTAGCCCTCGGGCAGCGGGACGCCGTAGATTCACGGCGCTGTGGCTAGGGACGAGACGCCCTCGTGGAGGATGACGACCCCGCGCTTTGGGCGGTCGCGGCGGATGGACTCGAGCGTCGGCTTGACAAGATGGTGGCATTTGGCCATTGTGCCTGCGTACCACGTGACCACCTTGAAGACGTCGACTTGCGTGGAGTCCATCATTTCAATCTTGATGTGGGAGTCCCAGATTCTTCATATCGGATCTTCGACAAAATGCGCTCCTGTGCGCGTTATTGCGCCCTCGTGCTGCTGACCGCCGATGTAGTATATCTCATCATAACCACGGTTTGAGAGATGAGAGCAGAGCTTCAGCTTAGGTAGATTGTGTCCATAGTAGGAGATCGACTGAAACACGAGGATGGGCTTCGTGGACGCGTCTGTGAGAGTATCCGTGCTGGAAGCCTTGATAGCTGATGTTTTTGCTCTTATAAGCAAGGCGCGTGCTTGCGTTCAGATGAAAAGCTCGTAATTCCTCAACAAGACGAATAACGACTGAATATAGTTGTGAGGCTGCTCACCTAGGCATTGGGCAGTGTGTCGTCGAGCTTTATCACAAATGATCCAAGACGCCAAAAGCCTATCTTGCCGAGAAAACTATATTTCGGGATCTTGGGAGGTGAACTGCATATCTGTGAGTGTGATTAGAATGCTTTGCCTTGCAACAAACAATGCAGAGTATGTGTCGGTTGATTCTATAACCTACGGTTTGAAAGGCGTAAACGAAGAATATGCAAATGTTTGTGTTGTGTTGAAGGAGGGAGGAAGAGGAGGCTTGCTCTCGTCCGCATACCGTTTTGTAAGAGAAGCCAAGCTTCGAGTCTCGGCCAGTCTCACCGCTACAACAAATGCTATAGGCTGTACCAACAGTATGGCAGTTTCATTGCTTCCATATAGCGCCGGAACCAGAGACGGATTAACAATGGTTTAACTCTCGCCGGCGACCCACGATCGGATGATCCATCTTTCTCTGGTCTGCTCTTCCTATAGATTTACGGTCGTAAGATGCACTCTACGGCATATTTAACTACGTGATGCATGACGATGTCTAGGTAGTGTTAGGCTGTTTGAAGAAGTTGGCCACATAAACATGCTAACCCATGGACAGCATGTGTGGATGCCCCCCTCCCCCGGGCACCTTGGGAAGCTCGCCAGATGTCACAGTTTTCCCTTCTACTAGCCACCATGCTCAAAAGCTTAGCTTTTGGATGGAGAGTATGCAGCTCAGAGCTTCGTTCCTTTTTCCAAGCCAACACCGTTTTACAGAACGCAAATGCCAGCAATCGCCGCCATTCAACGCGAAGAGCAGGCCATTTTCCCATACGAAAACGACAATGCGTCCGTTACTCCGGAGAAGCGGTATCGACTTGAGGCTTCAGGCCCGCTGACCACACCACCAGTCACGCCGTCACCCGGATGTGAAACGAGATCCGCTACCAAGCCGTGAGTGCCCCGGTCTCAAAACAGACGTGCTGCAGCTGTGAGCAGGCGGTTGCACATAGCATCTGCCAGACCGGCGCCACAGTGGCTGTGGTCCGCGATGAATTTGTCTTTGCGCTCAGAATTTCACAAGATGCTCGACATTATGCACAGCCTTACAACAGAACTTATTCTGCGCTTGAAGCGCCAAGTGAGAAAGTCCCAAGCATACCTCTACATGCAGCTCCCCGGCTTTCCAGAACTGGGACTCCTGCAGCTTCCCAGATTCTAACACTCCTCATTCCAACCAAATACTTTGATTCTGCGCCAAATAAAAATGGCGGCTCACATGGCACTGCGTTGTACAAAGTTCCACTTAACAAGCACGATTAGCGAAACAAATCTGATTCGCGCCGAAAGGACGGGGGGGGGGGAGTCACTTAGAAAATCACGCATCACGTGCCATCAACTACGTTTTCCCATGAGCCGCTGCAGCCTTGCCCCGCGCGTTTCTGGAAAGCACCAGCGTCTGACACAGCTGGGGCAGGTGAGCTGTATCGTCGCCATGCGGTGAAAGCGGTCCACAGTGCGGGTGCCCAAAAGAAGCCTCCCGTTGTGCAGCAGGCCCAATGAATTCTCAGCTGCAGGGCTCAATACGAAGCGTTTTGTGTACACTTGAAGCGCTCATGTCTTTTTCTGTGACCATTTGCCTCTTTGCTTGACTTGAGATTCATTACCACCCATTGCCACGTCGACAGATTGCGCGCATCTACCACCTGGTCACGAAGGTGAACGCATCAGTAGCCGTGGCTTGCTTGCCTTCTGCTAGGTGCGTCTTGAAAGCCAGCATTCAGTCTGTCTGACCTTTGAACTGCTCGCCTCATCTCACTCATATTCAAAAATAGTACCTAAAACAATTTCCTCCGCATACACGTCTTGTTCGAGTCATGAGCAGTCCACCACAGTCTCTCCCTCCAGACACGATCTTGAAACCGTTCGCAGATCCTCGCCGGCCCAGCCTCCCCCGCACAATCAGCACGCCTCAAAGCCTCCCTCCACAATCTTCACCAGTCTCTGCGTCAAGATGTCCCCCCATCGCCAGCCCAGGCGTCTACGTCTCCAAGAGTAGCGCTACTTGTCGCCATCACTCGTGGTTCGTCGACGGCCGTCTTGTTGAGATGTCTCTTGGCGAGCGCTCAAGAACACAGGCCCCATCTCGGCAGGATGATGTCACGGCTTGTACGCGGATTTGGAGGAGTCGTTGGGATTAATGTGCACCCTCACCGTTGGGGTCGTTGTGCTGTGCCAAATTCCACTTGCTCGGCCAGAGTGGCGAGGCTGTATACTCGGGGTCTTGTGTCGCGTATAGAATCTTGACAGATGAAATGCTCTCGGAGGACTTTGTTCTAGGGTCGAGCAGGACAGTGGAATCGACAGGACGCCATACAGAGATCCCAAATTTTCACAGCAGGAGTACGAAGACTGGTGACTTCATTTCAGACAGTATGGGATCGGAACAACATCCAAATGAGTTGATAGAGGAGCTGGTCAGTGATGAAGTATGAGACATGGTACCAAAAGGGTCTCATCTTACGTACACTGATGATGTTCTCGTGTTGGACGGGGAGGAAAGCATGCATACTGTCTGTTTCCTACACTCCCAGTCTTTTCTTGCTAGACTTGCGAAAAATTGTATCGCACATTGGGTAGAATGGGCAAATAAACGATATGCGGATATGCAACATTCACTACCTGGGTATCTACACAACATCTATATAGTCCGCAAACGCCGCGTGACCAGGACGTCCAGGGCTGGTACCCTAACATACAACAAAAAGAGGTATACAACATATTCTCCTGAGCGAGTGAACCCTTTGGGCTGGGCCTTTGCCTCCCGGGTACGCACAGTGAGTGCACCACCATTCGGGAGGCATAAACCCAAAAGGGTCACTCGCGTAGGGGTTGCCATCAGTACAGGAACACCCTTAGGCCGCAGCCTCATAGCGTCTTCAGCTGCTCAACCAGCCAATTTTTGGCTTTCTTAGCCTCTGGAAGCCCATAAGTGAAAGCCAAGGCCATGCCATGCATCTGCCTGTCCCAATTAAGCCAAGCACCCTGTACTCCACTGGCCACGCAAGCATCCCGGAACTCAAGTGCACTCGGCGTGAGAATATCATAGCCGCAGGTGAGGCCAAACACCTTGACACCGGCACTTACGAGCATATTGACGTCCGCAAGAAGCGGCGAAAGCCAGGGACTTGCAGGGTCAACGTCGCCGGCCCACTGGCGCGCTTCCGCATTATGACCGTCGACAGTGAGCAAGGGATCGAGACGCATCACCGGCCCAATATCTCCCATCGGCCTAAGATCCACGGCGGGAGAGATAGCCAACACCGCCGCGGGTTTTGCGCCACTTGCGTCACCGTGACCCTTCACCCTGCTCAAACCATCCAACACAAGACACAGAGCCAGGTTGCCACCGGACGAGTCGCCTCCAAGCAGAATCCGCTCTTCGCTGAGCTCAGCCTCCAGAAGCATCGAGTCGTAAAACTTTCGCAGGACGGGAAATGTGCTCGCGGCGGGCGAGTTGGGCGCGAGCGGAGGGCTGACGATGGTGAGGGTCAGACCGGGCACCTGCTGCGCAATCTCCGCGCAGAGTCTCCAATGTTGACTAGTCGGTGGGCTCTGCCAGCCGCCGCCGGCAAAGTAGTACATGCGGAGCTTCTTCTTGGGTATCTCGTGGACATTTTGGTTGATTGAAGTGAGGTCGTAGAGCCAGATGCCGGACTGCGGGTGCTGGCGCTCGACGACGGTGATGTAACTTGGGATGCTCTTGTGCGGCGACAGTTTGGCGGAGCCGGCTGGGAGTATCTTCTTTGGGGTGGAGAGGCGTGGCTTGAATGGGCGCAGGATTGTGTGGATGATGAGTGTGAGGAGAGAGCGGTCGCGTCGAGTCTGGACGTCCATGTTTTGTTGCATTCCGCTTGGTGGGCCTGAGATTATGTCGCCATGGTGAAGTCTCTGCTTCAAACCCTTGACTGGTATTTTGGGAGGCGTTGCCTTCCTGTCTGAGTCTGAGGAATCGATGACACGGCTGGCGGGCTCATGCCGTACACGGCACATATTCAGGCTTATTTGGCTACGTCATGAAAACTGGGCGCTCTAATCTCCTGTCTTGTGGGGGTGGAGTAACTATTCAGAACTAAGGATCTTCGCGAACTTTTTGTACAGTGATTATGTTGGTAAATCACGTTGCTGGCACAAGGTCTTCTAGGGACGTTGTATTGCGTGCGGTGTTGTTTGGGAGAAGGGGTCCTGCCCTGGTAGTTGCCCTGGCCCTGGTACTGGTAGTCAGTGCTGCGTCCAGGTGAGGTAGACCCTAACCCTGGAAACCATGTGTCTGTGTTCAATGCCTACAGTCCGTATAAGTCTGCGATAGCACTTGAGTGAGCGCAAGCTTCCCGCATATCGAACAGACCATTGCTCTAAGCTGCTTAACGCCGTTCCAGAGACGAATGTTAGCTTGGCGTTTGAGCTTCTACAATTCAACATGGCTGCGGCCTTTGCAAGCGTCGCGATGCTGTTTGTCTGGCTATTTGGATTGACCCTCAACCAGACACCGATCTAGCCGTTGTCAGCTACTTAGTATCGATGGACGACGCCGCCAACAACACCGAGCGAATAGCCTTGCTCGAACTCAGGCCTCTTTGGCATCCGACGCCTCCGCGAACGTCCACTTTTCCAGGTGGATCGCGAAATACAACAATTGAAGGAACGAGAGAAGACACGACATCACGCACTGACTTGGCCTCACTTTTCCTGGGCAAAGCATTTCGTGCGCAGTGCGGGAGGCGCTGTCTGCCAGGCCAGCCGTTCTTGCGCTGCCACTCGTGAATCGCCCCGCGGCGAACAGCTTGTGAACTCATGTCAGTCAAGCTTGGAAACTTTGTTCTACATGATACATCTCGTACGTGTATAAACACGGTCAGGCCTGCGCCATATCGAGTCGGCCCTGCACACTACAAAAACGCAAGTATCGTGCCGTGGAGTGCCGGTGCAGTGAATTACACTTTGCCGGAATTGAGCAAGATAAGAACTCCACCAAAGACCTTCCCCTTCAGGCATGGTGCGCGCAATCAGCTCGTCTCTGCGACCTGCAGCCTTCCAATGCAGGCTGGCACCGACCCGATAAACAAGTCGTGATGTCGCCCAAGATGGCGAAGTGCAGCGAGCCAAGGCCTACAAAAAGGGAAAAGCAGTCCGTTCTTGAGAGGCGGGGAGGGGGTGGATGTCGTTGAATTAAGCATTTTTGCCAAGCCCTCCCGACCCACAAAATGCACGTCGTGCACCTTGCTGCCGCCCTCCTGGCGCTGGCGGCTGTTCCCGCCTGTGGCCTTGCCGTACCGCACACACACGCCGTGCATGAGCGTCGCCATGTCCCGCACCCCCGACTCAACAAGCGCATGGCCGCGGATGCGGTCTTGCCTATGCGCGTCGGCCTCAAGCAGCATGCTGCGGCGTTGCAGTCGGCAGAGCAGTGGCTGATGGAGGTTGCGCATCCTTCTTCGCCCAAGTATGGACAGCATTGGACGTCGGAGGAGGTTGTTGATGCGTTTCGGCCTCCGGATGAGACTGTTGATGCGGTGGCGGCGTGGCTGGCGGAGTCCGGGATTTCTAGGGATAGGACCACGCACAGTGATAACAAGGCGTGGCTGGCTTTCGATTTGACCGTGGACGAGGCGGAGAGGCTGTTGCACACGGAGTATTTCCACGACGGCATTGAGGGGGATCGCGGCTCCATGGTTGGCTGCAACGAATATCACCTCCCAAAGCACGTTCAAGAGCACGTCGACTATGTCACCCCGGGTCTGAAGGGCACCATGCTCGACCTGCGCTCCACCAGCCTCAAGGGAAGATCCGGCGTCAAGAGCAGACAGGGCACCAAGATCCGGCCTCAGGAATTGAGGTTCAAATCCAAAGCTGATGTGGCCCGTCTTGTCTCCAACTCGAGTCTGGACGACTGCGATGAGTACATCACGCCGGCATGCTTGCAAGCTTTGTACAATTTCGAAGCACCCAGTCCCAACGCCACGGTATCGTCCAACAACACGATTGGAATATTCGAGGAGGGCGACTTCTATGCGCAAGAAGACTTCAATAGCTTCTTTGCAAAGTACACGTCCTACATCCCCAACGGAACCCACCCTGTGCTTGACTCGGTGGATGGAGGCGAGGCTCCTGTTGATCTCGCCGATGCTGGTGGCGAGAGCAATCTCGACTTTTTGCTGGCCTATCCTATGTAAGCCTAGCGGTCTTTTGCTCTCTTCCTCTTCACAAGGCATCGGAAACTAACTATTTCCCAGCATCTACCCACAGGGCGCCACTCTCTATCAAGTAGACGATCTTTATTACGCGTATAGTGGAGATGGCTCGCAGACTGGCATCTTCAACACCTTCTTCGACGCCCTTGACGGATCCTACTGCACGTACTCAGCCTACGGTGAAACCGGCAACGACCCAGTCCTAGACCCTGCCTACCCAGACCCAAATGGGTACAAAGGGCCCCTAGAGTGCGGCGTGTACACGCCGACCAACGTAATCACCATCTCGTACGGCGTGTACGAGGGCGATCTGCCAGCCTACTATCAGCAGCGGCAGTGCAATGAGTTTCTCAAGCTGGCCCTCCAAGGCGTATCTATTTTTGTTGCCAGTGGGGACACGGGCGTCGGAGGATATCCCAACGGCATCTATGGTGACGGGCCCTACTACGGCTGTCTCCGAGACGACGACGTCTTCTCACCCACACAGCCCAACAGCTGCCCGTGGCTGACCAACGTTGGCGCCACGAAGGTATACGGAGGCAAGACTGTCTCCGAGCCCGAAAGCGCGGTGGAGGACCTCGCGCCCAGCTTCAATTACAGCAGCGGCGGCGTCAGTATCACCCCGTACCCTCTCTCCCACCTCCACGCAGCTAACATCCCACCCAGGGCTTCTCCAACATCTTCGGCATCCCCGCATACCAGCAGGAGGCCATCGCCACCTACTACGCCGACCACGAGCCCTCCTACCCCTACTACGTGGACGGGAAGTACCTCAACGTAACCAATGGCGGGCTTTACAACCGCAACGGCCGCGGCATCCCCGACGTCGCGGCCAACGGCGACAACATCGCGCTCTTCGTCGGCGGCGAGTTCGGCACCGAGGGCGGGACGTCGGCGTCGAGCCCCATCTTCGCGTCGCTTGTGAACCGCATCGTCGAGGAGCGCCTCAAGGTCGGCAAGGGCCCGCTGGGCTTCATCAACCCGGTGCTGTACAGCCACCCGGAGGTGCTGAATGATATTGTGAATGGGTCGAACCCTGGGTGCGGGACGAATGGGTTCGATGCTGTGGCGGGGTGGGATCCGGTCACGGGGCTGGGGACGCCGGATTATGCGAAGATGCTGGATTTGTTTTTGAGCTTGCCTTAGGGAGGGGAGAGAGGTTCCTGGGCATGGGATGGGCTGATGATGGCTTGTCTCGATAGTCAATAGCGCTTTCGCTGGGCTTGGACTATTTCAGCTTTCGGAGTCGAGCTGAATCAGCTGCGTACTACCTCAGCAGAATATGGCCTCAACAAATTTGTGCGCATTCGTGCGCTGACCATTGTGTTTGGACGCGGACCAATTTCTCCGAGCCGGTGGCAGCAGACTGTCCGCGTAAAACGAATTACATCGAGCCCATCATCTCCACTCAATCCGACATTTAGTGCCACTCACCCAAGGCATATGGCCTTCTGCATATTCATGTAATCACCAAGATATTCAGCTTCGTATCTACCTAAATGCAGGCCCTATCTAACCTCCCATCACTTAGCGCCGCGATCCCAGGCGGTACCACAGCCATCGTCCTGTGCGTTCCCATAATAGCCCTCCCTTGTCTCAATTTCTCAGGCCATCGCGCAATGCCGATCATCATCCGCAGCTACACCGACCTCGAGCCGTGCCCGTGCTGTCGGGCGAAGTTGCCTGAGTACGACGACCCGTTCGCACGACATGATCATGGGTATTGGATGAGCGGGCCGCCGGACGACGTGGTGCACACTTGGGGACCGCCGTCGGCGAGGACGCGGGAGGCGGTGCTGAGGCGGATGCGGAGGGAGAGAGATCGGATGGTGGGGGAGAGGCCGCTCGTGCCAGATCTTGATGGGCTCTGATCTTGTGCTTGGTCGACCCAAAGGACATATATGATGCTGCATAGATGATTTTGTATTGCGTCAAATCATAACGTGATACTGCGAGCCTGACGCTCCGAAAGCTGATGACGCTGTGAGGTTTGCGCCGCAAGCTTAGGTCGTAGCCCATAGGCTCCAGATCATGGTGATGTGTTGGTCTTGCGAGAGAATCCTGCTAGCTATTTGGGCCTGCAGGATTCGAGGGATTTGCAAGTATGTTTCATCGCAAGTAGTTCAGGTAAGAAAGAACAATGTAGGTGAGTTTGATGAATCATATGGGATCAGAAACAGCCTCAAGAGAGAGATCATCATAGAAAAGGGGCGAGTAGGAAGTGGATGCATGTGAAGTAGGAAGAAAGCTTACTCAAGGGTTGCTTGAGGCATTGCGCCGTATTAAGAACAATATAGAACGCTGTGGCCGTAAAGCTATCGTAGGAAGAAAGTCAGAGCACGTGCCGCATAGCCTGTGAATGGTAGCCATTTTTTTATCGCAAAACAGCTTCTGATGAGATGCATTAGACAATCAGCAGCCAAATGCAGCGTCGCGGAGGATTCGCCATATTGCTCGAAGAGAATAGGGAATTCATCTCGTCGAGTTGTATCCCATGCCCAGCAGGATGTGGAGCGCTCTATTATACACAAGCTGGCAGAAGAGCGCAGCATCTCATGAAGCCAAAGCAGGGACTGTTTTTATCTCAACGCCGTATTTCTCCTCGAGACGCTCCTTTCGTCGCTCACGGAATCCGGGTGGTTGGATACCTGCAGATGTCAGCTTCGCAATTCCACTACCAGTCAACTCTCGCCTTATGGAGGCACTCACCACGACCCTCGCCCACGACCGCCAACGTCTCCTCAATTGGTCGTCTCCTGTTCTTCCGCAACTCCTCTCTCCTGTCGAACTCGTCCATGCCTTCTATCTCGGGCCTCCGGCCGCGCAGGCCGCCTGTGTAGTCCCACGCAGTCATGGTTATCGCCGTAGCAGCACCGTAGCCAATGATCGGGGCCATGCGACCACCTGCGAACGCCTGTCAGTCATGCCCGGCGCAAGAGCCCATCGTTCCCGTCGACCCGACGTACCTTTAAGACCCAGCACAGCGCCGGCGAGGAAACCGCCGACGGCAGAGTTGTAGTGGTCGTTCTTCTGTCGGAGGTTTGCGGAGGCTGCCTTTGCAAACTCAAAGGTTCCACCGACGGCAGCTAGTAGCAGAGAGCAGCGAATTAGCAACAGCGTCGAAACGCAGCCAGACTCTCCCGCCGGGGTGGGGACGGGGCGCGCGCGTACTGAAGGTGAAGATGATGCCGCCACTCTTGGTGAAGGTACCCATGGCGCCGACGTTGTCGACTCTGGTGGCGTTCTTGACGCTGGCTGCGAATAGACCTGCGGCGCCGAGGATCAGGGCGCCCGTCATGCCGCCCTTGACGGCGTCGACCGGGTGGTAGCGGTCGTCGTCACCGTGGGGCGCCATGTTCGGGTGGATTGGTGGATAGAGACTGGCGGGTGCCGGTAGGTCAATTGGGGTTGGGAAGGGTCTCTGTAGTGGTGCTCGGTCTCGTAGCGTCGGCGTGCTCGCGATTGAGGCTGCGATGTCGTCGTTTCGGCAGGTGGATCGATCTTCTCGAGTTGCTTGCTTAGTCACGTGAAATGATAGGCAGGGGTAGCCCAGGACCTGTACAGGCGTAGCACCCAGGATCTCAAGACATCTTCAGGACACTGCATGTACATGGTACTCCGTATGTCACGGAACTCAACAAATAATGGATTGCCTGTGACTCAGTAAACGAATACATACCTGGGTTGGAGGGTATCAGGATCAATGCCCCTCTGTACAGCAGGTAGTTCCAACCTCCTAGCACAGCCTGAGTGCCCCACCTTTTGTTAGGCGGGCCGCTCGGGCTGTCAGAAGCTAGGTAGGACCTCCAGGGCAATACCGCACCTCAAGCTGGTGCTACAGCTTCACATGCATTGTCCAGGCAGTCAAGTGCTCTAGGTGGTGACCTCACTGAGTCAACCATAGAGCCGCGTCAGCATCAACAAATACACTGCCACCATACTTGACTTTCTGTTTTACTCAGGGAAAAGTCAAACCCAAGCAAAGCGTGTCATCTTCTGAGCCTCACAACGGACAGCACAGGGTGCCCAGGCGGCAGAAGCTTTGGGTGAGTGTCCAACCCATCGAGGCAAGAGCCCTCAGCCTCACTGATGGTCAACCCCGTTGCATCACATCACAGCCCTGCTCTTGCTGTTGCTGGTTCTCTTCCTCCCACAAAGGATGACCACACACACGGCAACTCACCTCAAGCGCTTTCCTCCGTCCATGCACGAACCATTGCCTCATCTCAGTCTTCACCCGCAGTCGTACACCCACTCCGTATCACACCAACAGTCGTTAATTTGCGGGTCTAGCACATACAACATCTGTTTCCACATCCATCTACAATCATCACATCAGGGCTGCTGTCCCCTCCGCGACACCCAAGCTGGGTGTCCACGGAACAGGTAAACATGCCTCATCGCTGGCGCGGTCATTCGCCTTTCCCAGCGCCCTCTGAACCCAAGCGCCAGAAATGCGATACGAGTCCATCTGCTGACAGCAAACGCAACACCAAGTCCTTCACTATGGGAGGTGACTTTACAGGACACGCTCACGCCCCTCGATCTCAGGGCTTGCCCGACCGATCCGATAGGATGGATAACAACTACGACGATCTCGAGGACCAAACTCCACCAGAGCATGAGCGCTTTGACAAGCCCGGTAAGCCCCTGCCCAGTCGTCGTCCTCCTACCCGCCGTCGTGCACATGTCGAGCAGAAGCAAGGCGATCTGTCCATGCGTCGGCTCCTCTCACGTCCGATTGTCCGTCTATTCGACTGTCACCTCCATCAAGTACAGGACGGAAATGTTGCCGCACTCTGCGTGCAACAGTACACTGATGCCAGGAGCCATACAACTGTTGAGCGCCAGAAGCCATTCTTTTCAATCCCTCCGACACACACGAATGCTAACACAGTTCCTTGTCATAGGCGAACTGGCTGCGACGTGGGTCAGCAACCTGTGCAACAAGCCTTTAGTAGGCAAGCTCGGATGTGACCCGGACGTCTCACACACTTTGAAGATGATCCCCAGTCAGAGTAGGCCATCTGAAGGGCTGGTAGTTTGTCTCTGCGTGACGTGCAAGAAGACATTGACTATTCACATCCCTATGTCTCCAGGACAGTGCTGCGTCAACAGACCTGACCGCATGCATCACATCGTTACAGGCCAACTCGGTGAAGCTCCACAACCTGGCGATAACGACATCTACCCCGTCACCTTCGACACCAGCATGTTATGCTCAGCCAAGGATTGCTCTCTGGTCATCCGCATCCAGGTATGCAAACCTAGGTTGCCTAGGGAATGGGAAAAGAGGCTACTGGATCGAGTTGCTGTCGCGGAGCGCGTAAAGAGACTGGCCGAGAACGAACCCCAAAGATACGAAAAATTGGTGCAGCCAGACACCAAGCTGAGACTTGTTCCAGCATACTACTTGCAGACCTACATTAAGGATGCTCTCAAGGACTATGTCAAGATCGCAACCGGACAGCCCCCGACCAAAGTTTCACTTCGTAATAAGTTTTACGTCTCTAACTTCGGAACAGACTTTGTCCCTCTATTCCTTCAATTGGGCTTTGAGGTAATTCAGGAAGAAGAGGAGATGTTGCAACTGCCGTTGGTCGAGCCACCGCCTCTCGACAACGCCCCAACCCCTTACTCATCAAAGAGGGCCCAGCTTGAAGTCATTCGAGCTCATCTTTATTGTCTCCTACTTGACCAGCCCCAGCCTTTGGTGGATCAGCTCCAGCGCGGTCCTGATGCAGTAGACCTGCGACCCGTCGAGGACACGTTGACGACACTGTTGCAGGCCAGCTACACACCGACCACATTTGCTTACGCGGAAGCCTATCCTAGGAACCAATTTGACGTCCTTGGTGCGAAGAGAGACTTTCCAGAGTCACTACTCTGGTACGCTGCCGTGACCCAAAACCAGACCAATCCGCAGGGCCGCGAAGCAGTATACGGGGCTTTGCGCGCCGTAAGCAGCAATAGAGAACATCTTTTCGGGAGGCTACGTGATCTGCTTGAAGAGGAAAAGATGTGGGATGCTAGACGAATCTCCTCGGAGACACCCTTGTCCGGAGCTTACAAGCATTTCAACCTGCAAGACACTTGCTCCGACGAGGAGCTCAAGGCAAGCTTTCACAACAGCAAGGCTACATGGGACCAGGCGGCAGAGAGGATTGGTCGTCAGAAGTTGTGGATCATTTCTCAGGCACGGAAGAGTGAGCTTTTGGGAGGGTGCGCCTGTGCCTTTGACGAGGAGCCGCAGAAAGCCGCCCAATATCTGGGTATTGATCTTGAAACCACAGAGCCTCTTCCCGCAGTTGCTGCGATAATCGATTGCGCCAAGGAGGATTGGTACGAGAAGCGCATCGTGGCAGCGGCAACCCTGCTGCTGGCTAAATACCACAGGGGACACCCCGATGTGTCACAGTTGCAAGATCACGTCAACTTTCTTACGGAGGAGTCTGAAAACGGCACTGGGACAGACGATGTCAATCGCAGTCGCAATGTCGACACATCCCGTCCCTGTGGCCTTAAAAATATCAGGAACACTTGTTACCTGAACAGCCTACTTCAGTACTTCAACACAGTCGTGCCAGTGCGCAATGTCATTCTCAACCGTGCGACTTACAAGCTGAGGCCAACCAGCATCGGAGGCCGTCGCCTTGTGGGCAGCGACGCGCCGCTGACCAATGCAGAAGCGTTCCTCGCCGAGAAGATGGTGGACGAGATGCATAAACTGTTCGTGGAGCTCGAAAGCTCAAATAGCGCGTTCGTCACGCCCAAGCGACGTTTGGCCCTCGCCGCGCTGAACAATGTCGATAAGCTGGTCAAGGAGTATACGGATAACCTTTCGAAGAAATCCATTGGGCCGGAGTTGCCGCCAGCACTCCCCCCTCGCTCTTCATCGAAACCTTCGGCGGGTCCGCCTGTTCAGCCACACATATCAGAGTACCCCATCGATGACAACGCGGACGCCGGTAGTGACGCTAGTTCCGTGACTCTCGGGGGCCAGGATGGCGACGACAACGACAAGACCTATGTGGAGTTTTCGGATCCTATTCCTCCAGCTGTTCCGGCGAAGGAGCGGTCGGCGCTTGAAGAGGACGATGTCAAGCCTGAGTCGCGTGGTAGATCTGCAACCAGAGAGAGTGGCGTTGATGTTCCGATGCCTGATGCGGATGCTGAGACGGATGCCGAAGCTGGTAGTAATGCTCCGGCAAACGGCACACATGAAGTGCGCAATTTGACTGTTGAGGAAAAGATTGAGCACGCCCTGAATGACGTGGGAGAAACAGGCACCGCGCAGCAGGACTTTGAAGAAGTCATGGGCAACATACTTGGAAATTTCCAAGCTGCCATTGGGCTATTCTCTACAAACCCGTCTGGCGTACAGTCAGATATCATCACAGATACATTCTACTGGACACTCATGAAGCACATTCAGGAACTAGATCTGAAGACTGGACAAGCGATTGGCGAGTCAAGAGTCAAAGAAGAGATTTCCCGTTGGCTCACCGCGTTCCCCGACAGCAAGGGAAAGATCGATCTCTACACGGCTCTTGATCACAGTTTCGATCGCGAGCATCCGCCATATAATGAGGGGATAGCGGAACTATTCTTGTCCATCACGCGCGCGCCACCCATTCTGCATGTTTACATTCAGCGCGCTCAGCAAGTCGATGGTGCCGCCGGCAGAAACAATAACATTGTGGATATCCCAGAAACTCTCTATCTTGATCGATACATGGACGGTGGCGCAGGCTCAGACATTATGAAAAGGCGGCAGCGGAGTTGGAATTTGAAGGGAAGACTGCAAGCTTTGAACAAGCCCCCGTCAACCACTTCGCCTGCGGACCAAACCGGGGAGCAGAACACGGACCAAAATTTGCATGATGACTTCGAGATGATTGACCGCAATCTTGACGAATTTGCAGACGCCATGTCGTTTATGGACGCTGGAGAGGCTGAGGGACAGGATGACTACGTGTCTGTCCTCGACCCCGAGACAGCAGAGGAATTACAGGACGCTGGCATCCCGAATTCCCTGCAACACATAGACATTGGCGTGAACATGACCGACTTGGACTTCACTGCATCCAAGCGCGCCCAAGAGGAAATTGAGGTAGAGAAGACGGAAGTGCGCAGAGAGCTTTCGACCCTCTTCAGCGACATGAAGGGCCACCCTTACCGTCTTCACGCTGTCATTTGTCATAGTGGGCATACTAGTCACGGCCACTACTGGATTTGGATCTACGACTTTCAGAAGAAGGTCTGGCACAACTTCAACGATGAGATGGTCACTACGCATGACGACAGTATCAAGGTCTTGGCCGACCTGAACAAATCTTCTCATCCCTATTACCTGGCATATGTGAGAGCGGACAAGATCGATGAGATTGTCCAGGTTGTGGAACGAACGCCTCAGACACACACCACTACCGGCGGCGATGGGCAGACTGAAGCTGCCGACAGCCATGTTGGCAAGGATGGCGGCGGTCGAACTGGCGGTCTTAGCGCTGAGGGTCGCCGTCCCCTTCCTAGAGGGAGGCTGCCAGACTCCATGGATATCGACGACGACGAAAAGCCATCTGTGACGCACCTGGAGACTTGTGACGGCTAGCAGTCGCAGCACCTCGCAAGCAGTGCCCTGGATCGACTGGTCCACGAGGCAGATGAGGCGGGTGTGTTTGATGAATTTATAGAGATCCCGACATTCGAGCCGCAGCTTCGTGGAGCTTCCGGGGATGAGTCTCAACAGCAACCCATACCAGCCTTTTAGCGATGGTCCGAAGGGCCTGCTGGACAAGAAGCTTCACTGCGATTCGAAACAATGCGTTTCCGTTTGGCACATAGCCTTCCTCTATCGGACGAACTATGGCGACTGCACTTCCCAAACAATCATGAACTGAGACACTGTCTCATTAGCCAAGATGGGGAGAGTTTTGAGAACTATCTGCAGCGATCGTATGATGCTGAAGTGCGGTCTTGTGGTCTCAGATCTTACCCTGCTAGGCGGCTCTCGAATAGCACGCCGTCTCGCACTCGCCACAGACGTCAAGGGTTTTTTGATACGATGCGCTCGCAGTCAGCACCCTTTGCTCCTCACGACCCTGGGCCGTCGGTTAGTAAGTCTCCGGGCATTGGATCTTCTGCTTATGGGTCTGGATCTCGGGATCCAGGGCCTTCGTCGCTACCACGGCCCTCGGGCTCCAGCCCCTCACGCCCTCCATTTTCGCAACCCTTAAACATACAAATCCTATCTGAACGTGGTTCTGAACGTGTGACAGTGAGTTCGCTTTTTGCGGAACAGGTTGGGTTGCACGGGGAGCTTCTCGCCCCAGGACCGGGACGCTGCGGCATTCAAGACGTGGAGTTCCAAAACCAGTTGGTAGCACGCGGACATGTTGACTTCGGAAACATGGAACACGATCTTAAAATCAGGGACAAACAGGTCCACGAGATCCATCTCGATGATAACGACGGAATAGTGGATGCGTAAGGAAAAGGCAAGGCGAATGCGTAGAGGAAGGATAAGTGAGGCGCGTCGATGAACGTTTTAGGGAAAATGCGTGTAGCGCATGTAGCGCGATTTCTGATTTGTACTTTGAGCGGTGTCACAGCCAGTGACTTATGCGTTTGCCTCGAGAGCAAACCTCAGCGGTCATGGTTCAAGTCAAGACATTCTTTCTACGCAAGCATCCACAAGTAGTCAAGTAGAGGCATGATATTCATCAGTTGCAATTCGTATAAATGTGCGCCCTGATGATGAACATTCTCGCGAGTCACTTGAATGTTGTCAAATTACCTAGCCCATGCGGACTTGGATAGTCAGACAGTCGATGGAGGATGCACCATCCGTGATCTGAAGGCGACGATGCGCTATCTCGTCATCTCCAAGCCGATTTGGTGACCTTTTCTCAATCCTCCTTTCGCTCCCTATTGACCCACTACTAGTTATCCCACAAGCAACTGTCCTGCGAGCACTCGCCCGTCCTTGCAAAGTGTCCATGGCGAGAAGTGACGCCTTCCCTCTTATTCTGACTGGGTATCGAATCGCGCATCAAGCATCGTAAACAGAACTTTGCGCATCTAAAGGCCTCGTCATGGACGCTGCTTGCTTTCAACATGAGCTGTGCGCATGGGGTGCAAGCTTCACGATCAGGCACCCGCGTAGGCTCTCTGGCCTCGACTTGTTTGGTCTATCAAAGTCCCCTCGTGAGGCCGTGTGTATGTGTCGCAGGACGTGCTCAAACAAAGCAAAAGTTGAACCCATCATCAAATCATCATCTTGTGTCATGACGTGTCTATTGCGTGCCCTTCCACCAAAAAAAACACAGTTTAAAGGACGGGGCCTAAGGTTAGGCTGAACGTCCGTGGCCTTGTAAGGCGGGCGGCTGGGGAGGGAAATGAGATATTGCTCACGCGATCAGGAAAGAGAAGTGGACGCCTGGTTTGAGGCCTTTTTTGGTGAAAGGAGAAAATAAAGCCTCGACAAACTCTAGTCGTACGGTTGCGCGGAGGCCTTGTAGGCCTTGGACTGGCGGGAATAGCAAGGTTCTCATTCTAATTTACAGAGCCGGACGGGTGTTGGCAGCTTAGCTACATTGCTTGTGCAGGTTGAGCGTTAGGTACAGGTGGTCTGAGGTGGACTTATTGTGCACTGAAGTCGGCAATGTCTTCCCTCTGGAAGACTTTCCTGCGATTTGCGGTTGGTAATGGGACTCAAGATACTGCATTTCCCTGAATCAAATATTCAATGGCTCTCGCTCTTGAGTTACCAAGCCGAGAATATTGGATATACGCTCTCTACCCTTTCACCGCTTGCAAGCAATGTAGGAACTTGGTGGATTAGAAAGGTCGAATGCAAGCTCTTTACAATTCCGCACCAGCACCTAAGCTGAATACGGAGACGTGGTAGGGCAGCACTGAGGTCGGGGCTCCCACCCTAGCGCCAAGCCAGCTCCGCAAGTGGGAGGCTTGGGTACTTGTTCGATACACAGGCACTGGCAAACAGGTACTTGATCATCTACGCGGAGAGACAAGCTGCCCATCACAGTCGCACCAAAGCGCGACGCTTGACGTATGGACTGCTAAAGATTGACGCCACTTCGGGTGTCAAAAATTAAGTTACAGGCCGGCGTCTGGTAGCGGATGGCTGTGAGCGTCCCGGCGCGCGGATGAGTTTCGCGCGGAAGAATTGTTAAAGTAGCGTAGAAGCTTGTCTTGAGGCGGTTGGGGGTGGTGTTGACAGTACGGCCGTACGAGTTTTGTTAGTCGCAGAGGAGACTTAGGAGAGAGGTGGCAAGCCGACTTTGAAGCGGCGGCATGGCATCCTGTTGGGCGAGAACGGTGCGAGGTTGGACCACGAACGACGCTGGAAGAGATAACCGTACTGTGAGAAATATTGTCACATCGTGAGCACGCCATATGGTTGCTACATGGATGTACTTGCGAGAAGCAAGACTCCCGAGAGTCCAAGTAAACGTGGAAAATGCGGTGACAAACCTTGGTGACAGCAGTAGGTGTGGCACAAGGTGGCGAGCCGCGAGACTGGATGGACCCTTCTCACCTTTGCTCGAATCTGATGCAGACTGGACTTTGCATCACCTTCTGATCTGCAAGCACTTGAAAATGTGGACCCCATAATCTGGTTGCGACACTGCAAAGGCACAAGGTCGAAACAGCCACGAAGAGATGGACGTCTCATCCCGGCAAGCTGCTCACCCAAACGAGGAAGATGCTACTGACTACTAGTTGGTGATCAGCCTCCGGACCCTGGCGGCTTGTTCGGACGGCAGATTCTCAATAGCTTCCTTTGGTGCATTTGTCAGAAAAGGAACGGCCGAGGAGCCATGACGACACTCTGAGGGAATGACAGCCTCGGGACTAGTCGGACGAGTGGGAGTGGTGGTTGCAGGCTACTTTAGAAAAACCCGGGGTTTAGCATCGCGGATCCGTCCGTCTCCGCGAGAAGGAGGTGCGGGAAGCTTTTGCCACTGGAGGCTGAGACGTCTTAGCGATGAAGTTCGGTTTGTACACCGTAGTCGGTGCGGAATTGCTGTTGGAACAGCAGCAACAGCACATCTGGGCTGATGTGCAGTTGACTTGTACCGGGCTGTCTACTCCGGTTGGCATGGGGAGCAAAGTATGTCTCAGCTTCGCAGCCGTGAACGTGCAGGCCATGCTTTTGCCCGCATACAATACTCGCCGGCCGTCGCGTGTGTGTGGGCCGGGCCCAGAGCAGCATCAACATTTGCGCCATCAATTCCACAACGCAGACTTGTTGCTCAAACGTCAGTACCTAGGTAACAGCCGTGGATGTGCCGGCGTTAGCTTTTCTTCCACTTGCCCACACAGGGATGTTTCATCTTGCCTAGAAAGGAAACCTGCGCTGCGACCGTGATTGGCAAATCACTATTCGGACTCATCAAGTCCTCGCCGAGCTGGTGCTCCTAGAGAACGGTCTGGCTGGAGATTACGGAGTAGCTGCGATGTCCTGTCCAAGCTCCTCAGCCTTAATGACTTGGCGGAAGTCCGTGAGCTAGATGCGAGGACCAGGATCAATCACAAAGACTGAGTAGTGCTATACTGCGATCGTTCCTGGCCCTGGGGACCACACACCCCAGTCTTAAGTCCTTTGCAGTGGGGCCGCCTCGGTAGACTTATTCATACCGACGGACTGACGGAACACTTCAGCTTCCAAGAAAGAAAGAAAATCAAGGCTCAGCGCCGTCTGAGGAAAGACCTAGGTCGACTGTTGCTGCGCGGCTTTCCCTATACACATCCGTAAGATGTTGCGTCTCGAAAAGGCTGGTTCAGACGTTGCAACCCTCATTGAAAGGATACATTTGCAGCTTTGCTACCGCACAAAGACCCTGGATCAATCGGTCAAGCCACTTCGAGCAAGAGTCTGCAAGTGACAGGCGATCTACATGTAGAGTTCATGAAGACCTGGCTGTCGGGACGCTAATACCAGTGCCGTCCTGCTGTCTTTTTGGTGGAAGAAGAAACAGAACCCGGTCCAGATTTTGTGATTTCCTTATATTACGTCGATTATTAATTTTGCACAACTGGCCTGCAGTGTCGCAGTGTGGCTGTTCTGGGGGTGGTAGCCGCCCTCGCAGCGTGGCTCCAAGGATTAGTGGAGAGATCCTGAGATCTGATCAACCCCCGGGCCCCATCCCACGGGGTAGATCTTAGTGCGGTGATAAGTCGGGCTTGTGTTGTCTTCTCCCCTGCCAAATCGTGGGTACATAGGCTCGCATTGGTAACCCTATGTGGGTTACTGTGAAGTAGTGACTTGTGCCACTGTGGGCTACTGTTTGTTATTCGAACAGTGAACCTCGAGACTTTGAAGTCCTGCATGCAACGCGAATGGCTGAACTCAGATGCGGTTTCTGGACTTCTGATAGACAGCCAAGCAAGCGAACAGAGACCGTTGCATCTAACACATTAAGGCGCATTTTGCCGACTGTGACAAGAAACAACCACAATGTCATTCCCAAACGAACGCACGTCACCCAAAGAAACATCGGACGTAGGCTCTCTTCGCCAACAGACGAGTGACATTAGGGCTGGAGTCAGTGGTGTGCTGCCTGAGGATCCGATTGGTCCGGGAATCGAAATCCCATGTCAGATTAGAATAGGAATTGTAAATTCCCCATTTCTATTTCCGGCGGTGCGACAGTGGGTACAGTACACTCCCCTCGATGATGCAGCAGCCAATGTTTTGGTAGAGAAGAACGAGGTGGAACTTTTGTTTGGAGGTCTGTCTCGTTGGCACTGATGGCCGGCTTCTCGTCTACAGTACAAGAGGACGAAAATAAAAAATGAAAAATGAAAAAAATAGACCGGTGAGACTCGGAGAGTTTGCACGATCATAGGAAAAGCGTGTGGACGGATAGATCGGCAAGGATATAGAGAGGGTCTTTTTGTGGGAACTCGGGGATACCTCTCCATGCGCCCAGGCGCCTTGCGATCACAGTGAGGGTTGTGCTGTTTGGACATCACACTCCATTGTCTGCATCCATCACCTCACATTCCAATTTCCGGGCTCTTTCCCCAGCCGTTGGAAGACAGTTGAGACAACCAAGCAGAAATCCACCTGCTAGGTCGGTTCACGATCCGGCTGTTCTGCTCTTGTCACATCGCTCCAGAACTGATCGACGAACATTCCGTCAGACCTCATGGAAAGCCGTCACAGCATATTCTGCATCCGTTATGCTGTTGCTGTTAGCTCTCTAGACTCTCTAATCGACATGGCCGTCTTCCGCACCCAACGGCGTTCACGTCGGAGTCGGCACGTAGATTGATCCGGGTCAAAGTCCGCAGGTCTCAACCGTAAACCTAATTCACACCCCAGCAATTGCATGCTGCAGTGAGACCCTAACTACCCCGCTGTTAGTACAGTTGGCTTGCAGTGCCATTCCGCATGTCTTATGGCATCTCGCAGCATGTCTGAGTGAACCCTCACACAGTTGTGCTGATATGCGGAGCATTCAATCCGCCGTCGAGCAGTGTTTTGCACTAATTCGTTCAAGCCTCGTACTGTTATGGCCATTCTGCTTCAACTTTAATTAGTGACGGACTACCAATGGTGGGAAGGTCTGCACGCGACAAAGTTTCTCCAAGACGAGAGTAGTATGCAGTGGTAGCGCTCGTTTCGATACATTGTGCTTTGAGAGCTCTTGGCTCCACTGTCAAACATGCTGCTGTGGATGAGCCTGAGCCAAGAAAGGAAGGACGGGTCACCGAGACCTACAGGCACAGGCTTCGGATGAGCTGACATTTTGCTTTCACGCCGAGTCGATATTTCGCAAGTTGAGGTTTGTCCGCCTGCGCGATACTCGCAGGGGAAGGAGATGAAGAGCACTTGGGCGGAAGAGAGGGGCTTGAAGCTTGCGACAAGGACCATGCCAGCAATCTCGCTCCGTAGCTTGCCGAACAGATTGTAGAACCCGTCCACGGTGGTTCTCAAGGTGCCAGTACAGAGGTACATGGCTGGGTTACAGTAGGTACTTGGCACTTGTGCTCAGGCGCAACAAGGCGCTTGTCCCTGTGGTGATTGGCGGGCCAGATCCTGATCGATCTGGAGCTTGGTCATCCTGCCCCATCGAGATCGCCTCCGGTTCATCCAAGTGGCCCATGGTATCAGTCGGGTCCCAATAGTACCAAACTAGTATTCTTGCGGCCGGGCAAGCGGGCAAGGTGGCCGTGCTCGGGGACTGCATCTACTTCGTCCTCCCACAAGAGGCCTTTCTCAGGACTTCTTCTTCCGTATTACATCCCACAGATCTCGAACAACTTTGTCACGGCTTGATTCCGACCTATAGACCCAACGACGATATCGACATTCGACGATATCTTGGATCAAAGTACGTAGTCTGCCTACTACGACTTGGCTCTTGCATACCCTCGAGCTCAGTCAAACCTTGTTCGTCACGTCCGTAAAGAGAGAGAAATCGGGAACGCGGCCCGCATATTTGAGAGCAACAGCACCAACAGGGAAACTTCTCCCCGACCATATATTCCCTGAGGCCTGACGGTCCGGCACAGCTACCCAGAGCAGCCAATTGTCCCAACACACACTTACTAGAGTGGCAATTGTGTTCATCCACAACATATCTATCCGCCTTTTACAACATTGCGCCATCGCTCGCCACCACATCACACGGCAACACATATCGATACTGCGAAGATGGCACCAAACGCCACGACCCTGCCCCGCGGCACCAATGCCACTGCCAATGGTCAGCAGTCTGGCGCCACTGGCACCACTACTACCAAGACGCCTTCAAACAGACAGGTTGGTAGTCTCTTGCTGCCATCATCGATGCTCGTGCCATCTAACTTCATACAGCAGAGCGAGAGGTCTCCATCCGAGAACAAGGAAAGGGCGTATGTGGCTGCATCGCGAAGAGGCGACCGCAGCCTCGAGGCTCGTGTCGAGTCAGCACGGATGGCGTCCAAAATTCACTTTGAACGCACTGGAAAGCGCCTCAAGGTTGATGAGAACATTGTCCGCAGGGAGGAGATGTACGAGGAGGAGGACGATCGCATGCCACGCCGATTCCTAGGTGCTCTGCCAGCGGATATGCCGGAGAAAATGAAGATGGCCGCCGAACTCCGCATGGGTATCTATTCTCAAATGAACCCAGGCGGCGACATCGACGCGCAGTTCGCCGCGGCATTCCCCGGTCTCAGTCCCCATCGCCCTACCGACCTCCCCTATGCTCCGAGCTCCCAGGTCAACCCTCAGGCAACACAATACCGCCACAGCGGCCTCTCCCCCCTATCAACACACCAACCGGAAGCGCAGAATCTTCCAGTTGGCGCTCAGGTGATGAAGCAGACAACGTCCCGGGAGTCGTTGGTACTGCGACGACGTAGTGTCACCCAGTCTCCTCAGGTTGTCGCGCACTCTCCCATTTTCCCTCACTCTCCCTCGTTCCCGCACTCGCCGGTGGACATGCCTCAGTCCCCCATGCCAAAGATCAGTCCGCATGGGCGGACATCGTTCTCCCTCGACGAACAAGCGGCGTTACAGATGCGCGTTTCAGCAAGTCAACAGCAGATCTCTCCGATGAGCTATCAGACGATGTACAGGGGACATCCGTCGCCTTTGAACCTCCAGACCGAGCTGCACAACATATCGGTCCTCAACTCCCCCGCCAGTCCGTCCATGCAGCCAAATGCCCCAACCGAACGGAGACAGACCATGCACATGCCTGGTCCACAACCAGGAAGTCGACGAAACTACAGCGATTTCTTCGAACAGGTGCCAGCCTCAGCAGGACCTATGGGCGGTTCCATTTATAACCAGGCCCCACCCTCTCCTCTAATGTTCCGGCGCCATCAATCTGATGCAGGGTTGGCCGGCGGTATCTCTTCGTCGGGTATGTCATGGAACTTGACACCTGGAGGCATTGGGGTGGCAGAGTCAGACTCCACGGCTAGATTGGAAGCGCTCAAGCAGCGCCAGAGACGAAGTGCACAACGGAGCATGACACAGGCGGCCTCGGTGCCTAGGCTCCAGGAAGCACCACTTCCAAAGAAGGCCCGGGTCGCGAGCAACGGCAACGGCCAGTACTCGGACCAAGTGGCATTACAGCGACAGGCTCGACAGAGCAGCTCTGCAAACTGGGACCGGCTCAAGGCGCCGACTGCACAGGTCAAGGAGCAACGAGCGTCTGGCGAAGACATGCAGGCCACGCCGGTTGAGAAGCCCAACGAGGCCGAGCCAGCTGAGAAGCTTGTGAAAGTTGAAGACGCTGCCGAGCCAATGTCTGCGGTAGATCCAACGTCTACCACGCAAGCTACTGGTGAGCATCTTGCGTCGCCGGAGCAGGACCCAAATGTGCATGATGCTGGCGAACAGGACGACAACAACATCGACTCTCCCGCTTTCTTCAACATGGCAAATGGCATGGGCTCCTACAGCGACTCGGCCTTCCATACGGCCTTTGGCTTGCCCGATGACAACCATCTGAATCAGCACGTGTTTGACACCAACTATGACCAGCAGGATTTCAATACCTTTGACGATTACTTTATGTTTCCTGCTTCGCAGGAGAACGAGGAGCTCTTCAAGGTCGACGAGTCAAATGCATAATCTCCATCGGATCACGGATCAACTCCTGTCTGCGTTGGCACGTATCGTGGCACTATCTGTTTGAGCACAAAGTCACCATGGGCTTGAATAACATGGGTGACTGCACCAAACCGTAACATCGGACTCTGTTCACTACCGGCTTATGTTGAGCCTCGCAATTCATCGAAGACACATGGGTCACAACAGTTGTTTCCTTCGTACTCTTTGCTCAGCTCTTCTGGTCACGCCTTTCATCCCCATCTCGGTGGATGAGGCATCGCTCGAACAACACTGTAGGTCTACTTGACTTTTTTTTAATCATCATTTTGCGCTAGGTGTTGGCGGCGCACGTGAGGTTGGCATAAACAGGGCGTTTTGTGCTTCTTTTGGACAAGCACGGCAAAAGTTCTTTCAGGATCGGGTGGGGATCACTGGGGATATGGGGTCTCGCTGCAGAGGTCACCGACGACGGGGAAATGCATTGATGAATGGACTTGGATGTGCGACTTCCGTACCAAACAGGAACAAGCAAAAAGGGTTGCGCAAGTTCTGATTTGCATACCAGGAAGAATCCTGATGAGTCCTACGCGAATTTGGAGCGTAACAGGGCACAGAGCTGATGTTCAAGATCCTTTGGGATCGAATCGAGGACAGCATGTACAATTTTCCTTGCAGGCTTTTGCGATGTGGAGGATGGGCTTGGCTCTAGTGCGATCGAGACTAGTCGACCTGCACGGCTGGAACGCTGTGTGGGTAGTTGCTCGGTCTGGTAGCAGTCTTGCTTTTATCACACTCCACTTTGCTAGTGCTATTAATCTACCCCCCAAAAAAGGCTAAAACAAAGCAAAGATACGCGTACCAAGCTGTGACTATGAAATGTGTTTCTGCATCGCGAGGATTGGGGTTACGCTCCACGTGCTGTGTACATGCTCGGTAATATGACTTGAGATTCGCTATTGCATGCGAACCAGTTTTCCTCACTTTTCTTCACAGCGCGTGGTCCCTGCAATGGGTGGCCACCTCCACAGATAAGCAAGGAAGGCTGCATGCTTTTTCGTTGAGCCGCTGTTCCTTTTGCGGCACGTTTGAGGCTGACTTTGCGTGGAGGGTTTTTCCTGTGCCGAGCTCGCTGCGTATCGCCGGCTTGCATACCTAAGTTCCTAGTATACCTAGTATCTAGTACATAGTGCCCGAGTTGTGTGGTTCGTAGATGGGTTAATAGACATGGTGTGTAGGACTGTGGGTATGCGACATCTTGACGAGCCCCGCTATGTGATTGTGTTCAAGCAGAACACGCACGTGTCATTTAGGAAGGGGAAGTAGATCTGTGATCTCTTTCTCGACCACCTTTCATACGGGAGTCTGTAAATCCTTCATTGTTGTGGGCCTCACGCCCCAAGGCGCTAGCAAGATTGCACGATCTCGTGGTTTGCGATCTGCCTCCCCTGCTGGACTTGGAAATGCAGAAGTTGCTTTTTATCAGCTGCTGTCGGTGTATCTTGAGACAGTGCTCCTGGGTTGTATTCCTGTGGCTCGTGGCTGGCTTGTCGACTGTTGATTACTTTTCAGGGGTGCGGTGAGGGGAATGCTCAGTCTGCTTGGAGTCTTGGGAAGTAGGTAGGGTTGTGATCGTATTCAGAGTTGAGTTTCGGGGACGCTGTTCCTTGGATGGCACAAATGTGGACTGCTCAGTTCCCTCGAAGCGAATCTCAAATGTGCGGGATGGACCACCAGAACTTTTTATTCGAGTATATCACGGATGCCACGGCCTTATTTTGACAAACGACACTGAGTCCAGTGGTCGACACGCGGTTTCGCTGGCACGAGCAGTTGACGGCATTCGCTTCTTGGGAATTCTGGTTCTTGCATTCCTTTTGTACATGCCCGTTGCATGCGTAAATATCTGGACTCGTCTCCTTTCCCAAAGATTTTGACCAGAAAACATGACGTGAAGGAAATACAAAGTGCGACAAATTGCATTCAAAATTGTTTCAATGCCTTCCATCCTTCAAAGTCCCATTCGCCGACGCCATATATCACCATGCCTTGAAGTCCATCTCCAGACCGGCCACGTGTACCCAGCACTTGGTCACACATCGTAGCAACGCCAAGAAAAAGAAAAAAAAGCCCCCAAAAAAGAAATTCCCGAATCCTGCGTCGAAAGGCCCTCGGTGGCCACGGTGACTTTCAATCACAGCCAAAAAGTCCAACCCCTGCCCTCCAGCCTTGGAATAGTCATCTTCTTCTTTGCCTCCTCGTCACCCGGCTGCGCAAAGACGTACTTGGGACATGGGCACCCTACAACACGATCGATCTTGTCAGTGTGCCAATTCGCAATATCCTACGCCACGCCCATGACCCCGTCGTTTGAGGTCGCGAGTCCTGGGGGCATGTGTGAGAATTTCGGCGATGACGCACCTTGGTACTGTCCATTTTCCTGCGACGGCGGCTGAGACGGTGGTGGCTGTTTTTTCTTCTCGTCGGTGCTTTTGGGGTTGGGGGAGTCAGACGCTGCCGGCCGTGGGTTCTTGGCCAGTCTCATGTTCGTGGTGTCATAGCCTGAGCGGCCCATGTCTGCGGCGGGCGAGGCGGGGACTTTGGGGCTGAGCTTGAAAGGGGGAATTTGTGGGTTGTCTGGCCAGTCCCAGTCGTGGAAGTGCTTAGGGTAGGCGTATGGTTTGTGACGGATGTTAAATCGGGCGTTGCGTTCAGTCTGTGTGGGATTGAGAGCATGGGTTGGAGGGCGCTGCTGAATTAGGTGGGACCGAAATTTGAAAGGACAGATTCCGGTGGGCCATTTCCAGAAGGGGAGTTTGGATGGAGGCATTTTGATGAAGATCTAGGTATACAAAGGAGTTTGTGTAGGATGTTTGGGCCGCGGTGCGTTTGTGGAGGCAGTGCCTTTGATGCATGAAAGCGGATGTGAGTCTTTCGCGGCAACTCAGGGACGGCGTGGAAGCATGCACAGAAGTCTGCTTTGCACGAATGGGTTGTGTCTGAGATTTGTTTGGTCGTTGGCCGCGGAGTGTGCGAGGTCGGATTTGTTTGTCTAATCTGTTGCAGATTCTTCGAAACGGGCACAAAGATAAGTGAGTCAACATGAGTAATTTGGGAGTTCACCAAGTCGGAACGAGGATTCAATTTTTCTCGAGCCGGCGTCACTTTGACGCAGCACCTTGTGCTAATACGCTCGAGCGGATCGCACGCTATACTGGAACGATGCATCTTCCTCGAGGACATGTCTTGAACTCCTGTACCTTATGCAAAGTCTGATCCCAACGCAGTCCATGCGAAAGCTAGAGGACCGTGCCGGCTCCATGCTTCGTGCAAATCGCCTCGACCGAGGAGCTGCGCATCAGAAATCGTGATGATGTCCGAGGCCAGATGACGCATCCGCGTTATGATAACGGCCGTGCCAGTTGGAGAGATTATCCACTACATGATCATGCCATGTCACGGTGTAGAACAAATCATCGGCATTGCACGCGTGGCAAGGTGCTCGAATTATCTCCAAGATGAATGATAAGACCCTGGGCACGTGGCAGGCCGATTGAAGCGAGAAACATGAAAGGTGATGAGCACAACAACAAATCCGCGCGACGACCGGCGTGACACTTGTCACTTAGCCCATCCTAATCAAATCATCATCGATATTGACTGCCCTTACCTCAAATCCCTGGCCAGACTCGCAAGTCTCAAGCCACTGCCCTCCTGTCCGTTGTTGTTGCAACCTGCATGGTCAAGCAACGCTCATGCTAGGTTTCTAGATGTGAGCATAGATGCTGCGCTTTCGAATGATCGCAACAGAGCGCAGTACTCGCATCATTTGGGGTGTGGGTTGTCTTGTGGCTTGATGACAAGGTCATGACCACTTTGTGGCGTGGGTACTCTGAGGTGGGAAGAGCCTGCCTGCCTTCATGTTGACAACGACCCAGTGAGGCTCAGGCAGAGGCGCAAGTAGATGGAGCCCGTCAACACTCCGTCCGAGATCGCCAGCACCAACGTGGGGGGATCGCCTGCTGCCGTAGTAATCACAGCAGCCCAAAGCGGTCGAGGACTTCCTCAAGAGACGTCGCAAGCCCCCGTCCATGTCGAGTAGCCCCAGTAGCTGCGCTATTGTCACTGCGATGGTCGGCCATGGTGGCACTCCGCGAGTAGCGCGGTCGTGGTGCCAAATGTCTCTACGAGCCTTCAATCAGCGCTTGCTGCAGGATTGCAGCCTGTGAATAGTTCCAGGTGTAGACTTCGATAGCGGGGACACCTGAGGCGAGCACCACGTTGATCCTGGAGCTGGTTGAATGCGGCTGTCCTCTTCTTTTCCTCGCATCCAGTCGGAAAATAGCATGAACCAAGAGAGCCGGAAAGTCCTGAGCAGTTTCGTACTCGGTCCGCACATCTTTTCCAAGCTCCTCAAAAAGCCAGCGCGGCAATGCGGGAATCGAGACGTCCAGGGAGTCCCGAAGCTAGAGCAGGATGGATCATTAGAATGCGAGGTCTGGCCTTGGATGTTTGGAGCTTGAGAGGGTTGCAGATGAGCCGGAAGACAAAACAATCGCAGGGGCAGCTTCGATCAGGCTATCTTGTCGTTGACATGTCGTGAAGTCGTCGGAGGTTTGGCCAGATTGGGTTGAGATCCATTGCGGCTGATCGACATGGTTCGTCCGAGGTTCAGGGAAGATCGATCGCCTGCATAACATCTTGCCGATCGCGGGCCGATGTCTTTTTTCTTATTCCAAGAGTCGTGCAGAAAGCTCTCCTTGATACCACTCTACAATAATGCATGAGATGGATAGTATCGTAGCCATGCTGCTTCGCAATCATCAGACTTGTGTGTTCATGAAGCCTAATGATCACGATGGCGCGAACGCATGACACCATGTAAGCTGCACCCGGAGAACAATCGTTTACTCTCGCAGAGATACTCTTCTGCAATTTTGAGTATTCCCTATGTACAAAATCTGTACTGCTATGTGGGTATCACTGACTACCGTAAGTTTTGCCTGACCATGATGCTCACTCCCATCTCTTCTGAATCTGCTCCATCCTGTCCTTCTCCGCCTTCTCCGCCACCCGATTCCACAGCTTATCCTCACTCTTGACCTCCGGATCGACCTCCTTTGCAAACCTGATCCAATCTCCCCTCCTGAACCGCCACTGATCGCCCTTCCACGTCCGCCACACACTGCGTCCTGTCCAAGACTCCCGCAGCGTCCTCTCCTCGCGCACAAGGTTGTTCATGATCGTTTCCTTCACATGGAACGCCAGCACGCCCGTCTGCGGGTCTGGGCCGGTCTTCGAGGGGATATTGATAATGGCGTTCACGACGTTGTGGCCCATCTGACTGTGCGCGAGGTCGAGAATTTTGGGCGAGAGCTTGGTGACGAGGGCTTTGTGGAAGTTGGGCGTCTGTGCGGGCGAGGCGAGGGCGGCGGTGAGGACGAGCATGTTAGGCGTCGAGGATGTGGCGAGATGGAAGAGTTGGTCGGTGGAGAGGCGGAGGAGGGAGACTTGAATGGCTTTGGCGGGTGCACCGGGGATCGAGAGGAGCGTCGAGGCGAGCTGGCTGCCATGAGAGATTGCGGCTGCTTTCTGCTTGTCGGTTTGTAGCGAGGGCTGGAACTTTTTCTCTTTCTTGTCGGACTCGGTCTCGGCTTCAAGTCCGCACAGCTTGGGGATTAAATTGACGCCGTCGTCGGAGCCGTACGCGGCGCACATAGCCTCGAGCAGCGCGTCGGTCTCCTTGGTAGCTTGCCGCACCTTGCAGCGGTCGAAGAGCGCCTTGAGGACATTGAGGCGCTTGGCCGCCACGACTTTCGACACCTCGGGTGCGATCTTGTTGACGGCCTCTTTGAGATCATCCTTGCTCATGCGGTTGAGCGCTTTGATCGCTGGGTAACAGGCGACGTCGTTGCGCACGTAGGTTTGGATGCGCGGGCTGAAGAAGTGTGTGTTGAGGGCTTTAAAGATCTTGGCGGGCGCGTGCGTGATGATCGTCTCGAGCAGGCGTGAGCCCACGGGATGGTACATCATCGAATTGACAAAATCTGACGCGGGGGTCGAGTTGTCGCTTAGGCTGTCTGGCGCGTCTGGAAGGAGTCTGAGAATGAGGAGCTGATCCTTCTTCTCCTTGTCCTTGCCGTTCAGGGAGATGTCGAGCTCGATGAGCAGTTGTAGCACCGGGTTGCCAGTCGGATGTGTTGCCAAGACGCGGAGAGCAGTCGCGTCCATGGATGCCATCGTGTCTTCGAGGATCTTCTGCACTGCGAGAGTGAAAGACTCGGGCACCACTCGCACTTGTGAGTTGGCCTCGGCCGTATCTGTCGTCTGTCCTTGGACTGTGATGTGTTCCTTCCTCTTGCTTTGTAGAATAGTCTTTGTCGAGAGTTGCTCCAGTGGTCGACCCGAGAGTACGACCAGCAGGACGCGGAGACTATGTGATCCAAACCTGTCCGAAAGTAGGTAGCTCAAGTGCTCTTCTAGCTCGTCCAGCGTGAGCAGGAACAGGTCCTCCATGGTCGCCTTCGTTGCCTCGCCCTCGCCCTCTTCGGCCGCGACCTCCTCTTCCATACCACCAAGTTCTCGGCTAGTCACCGGCGCACTTTGTATAAACAGTCTCTCGCAGCAATGGCTTGCGAAGCGGTGCGTGAGCAGCGAAACAAAGTGTCCAGCGAACGCCGCGAACAATGTCTTCTTCTGCCGAGTATTGCTCAACAATATCAACCGCTCCATCAATCTCGAGCAAGATTGACTACTCGCCAGCTTCAGCTCCTTGCCCACTGCCTCCTTGTACAGACTCTGCAGGAAGTATCCGCGGTCCTCGTCGCTCTCGAAGTCGTTGGTCTCGAGCTTCTCGTCGGCGCTGCGGAAGTACTCCTGCTCCTCGTCGGCGAGCATGCCGAAGAACTCGCGCTCGGGCTGTGACGGGTCATTCTGGGTGAACGATTGCGCGCCGTCGACATCATGGAAGAAAACATCACCGCCCTCTGCTGCTTCGTCGTCGGGCTCGAGGCGCTGGCGCTTCTTTTCGCGGGAGGTTTCGGTTTGTTCGACGTCGCGGGCGTGCTTTTTGGCTTTCTTCTCGTCACGAATGAGTTGCCTCTTGGACTTGCGTTCTTTGCCCATCTTGAAGTTTGACTGTGTATAGGTAATGGCCAAAGGCCTTGAATTTGCCGGTCACTTCCTAGCAAGAAACTTTTTTGGGAGCCGGCCGGCAAAGTATTCAAGGGTGGAGACTTCAGGACATCAGGGATTCTATCTCTGACTCACAGCGCCTCTGCGATCGTGGATCTGAGCCCTGAGATAGTGCTGACCCTAACCCTCACACGCAATGTTTTCTGGAGAGAACATTGACGCGTCGAAAGATCCAACCTCATGATGTAGACCAATTCCGAAGCTATTCACAATACCACTCGGCCCTGTGCAAGATGCAAGCCGCCGATGATCTGGCTGTTTCACAGTCTGCATGTCATTTCGGCCTCACGCAGGTACCGACAGGGCTGAAGCTGATGCAGCAGGCGGCCGAGTTCCTCCACCACTCACAGCAGGACCACAGTTCGAGACCGGTGGCACAGCACATGAGGAGATTCGCTTCATTCCACAGCCTTGCCCCATCGCCCGAGCCTACGCGGCTTTCTTGCCAAGTCCCAAGTCCCGCGGTCAAGCTTTGCCTAGACGGGATCGACCCGCAGTGGGTCGTCAAGCGAACGCAACATCGGCAGTGTCGGTAACCTCTTGGAGTCCCTCCTTCACATTGTTCTCGATTGCTCAGAGCCACTTTCCTTCCAGCGGTAGGGGTGATGCAGCTTCGGAAATTGTCATGCTTGGCACGGTATCAGCCTTGCATCCGGCTCGACAACAGCGAGTTGTTTCTTCGGCGAGGTTCCGGCGCGAAGCCACTGGCAACGAATTGTACAGAGTTGTACACTGTCATGCATGAGTCGGTCAGGCTTCCTCGCTACACGAGGACGGTAACCAGCCAGAGTTGAGGCCAGCATCGGATGGACAACTCGTTGACATTCGTTGTCCGTAACATTGGACCAGCACTACTGCATTTTGTGGCGGTGATCGAGAAGCAAAAGGCACCCATACTCTTCAAGGGACGATCTCGCTTCGAGGAATCAAGCTTATCGCCAAGAGATTTTTATGGTCCTCAAGATGTGTGGAGATGTGCTCCCCGACCCCCACCACCCCTGGACTTACACCGTCCTTGGGCAAGGGTTTGATGAAAGATGCTGGGAGAAGGTGACGACCGCCGACGTTCATGTCAAGTTGTATAAAAAGGGAACGTTTCTCCGTCTGGCCTGATATTGTGCGTCGGTTCAGGTGCCGTCACTCTTTTAAGTCACCCATTCACTCTTTTGCTTGACGCATTGTACGTGCACAACCCACTAGGACCCGCAACTTGACGATCCTGTCTCGCCGGCCTAGAAACTTCCCACAACATGAAGACCTCTACCTTTGCAGCCGCGGCGGCAGCCCTACCGGCCGCCATGGCCGCATGTGTCTCCAAGAAGACCACCACTGTCTACGCTACCGTGACTGATCTTCCTTCCGCTACCGGATACCCATCCGCCACCGGATATGCCTCCGCCTCCGGATACGCGTCCGCCTCCGGCTCTGCTGGCGCCAGTGCCACTGGAGCGGCAGGAGTCTCGGGCAAGCCAGTCGCTGCCAGCAGCGTCGCGGCCCCCACATCCACCATTGCCGTTGAGGCAGGCTGCACCGTGACCGCCGCAGCAGACATTGCTTCGGCGGTGGCCTCTTGCACGGCCATCGAGTTGTCGAACATCGCCATGCCCGCCGACACGACTCTGGACCTCACCGATCTCCAGAACGGAACTTCGGTGGTTTTCAGTGGCACCACTACTTTTGCCACCACCGCCGACGAGGACTTCGACCCCATTGTCATCACGGGCTCGTACCTCACCGTCACTGGTGCGGAGGGTCACATTATTGACGGCAACGGTCAAGCCTACTGGGACGGCGAGGGCAGCAACGGTGGCGGCGCAAAGCCTGACCACTTCTTTGTCATCAAGGATACGGACCACTCCAGCTTCAGCAATCTGTACATCCAGAACTGGCCCACGCACGCTTTCTACGTGACCGGCAACGAGTACCTGTCTATCACCGACCTGCTGCTCAACAACACCGCCGGTGACGCTCCCAACGCCGCCTCGGGTGACCTGGCCGCGGCGCACAACTCCGACGGATTCGATCTCTCGTCCAGTGACTACGTCACCATGAAGAACATCCAGGTCTACAACCAAGATGACTGCATCGCTGTTACGTCCGGCTCGCACATCACCATCAGCAACATCTATTGCAGCGGAGGACACGGCCTGAGCATCGGCTCGATCGGTGGCAAGTCGAATAACGTTGTCGACGACGTGACCATTTCCGACTCGGTCGTCGTGAACAGCGAGAACGCTGTCCGCATCAAGACCAACTCGGGCACCACGGGAAGCGTGAGCAACATCACCTACCGTAACATCACCATGTCCGGAATCAGCGACTACGGCCTGGACATCCAGCAAGACTACTTGAACGGCGGCCCTACTGGCGAGCCCACCAACGGCGTCAACATCACGTCACTTATTTTCGAGGACATCACTGGCAGCGTAGAGGATGATGCTATGTCGTACTACATTCTTTGCGGTGACGGCAGCTGCTCTGACTTTGAGTTTACTAATGTGGCTATCACGGGCGGCACTCAGAGCTGTAACTTCCCTACCGACACCTGTCTCAGCGAGGCATAAAGGCATGGGGGAGTTGTGTGAGATCTCCAGCTAGAGTAGCCAATGGATCCACGCATTCGGCATAATCTTCCTTGTAAATAATGTCTAGACAAATACTATGTGCACCTATCATGGTCTCGATCTGGACCTGCTTTATGCAGGTGAAAAACGCCACTAATAATCATCGACAAACGACATGCTGGCTCATCTGTGCGGCATTGTCGAATTCTTGCACACACAGAGACTCACGTCATAGTCAACTAGCTACCTGGACTAGGCTTCAGTTTCTCTTTCAAAAGCAGCAGCAGCAGCAGCAGCAGCAGCAGCTCAGTGTCTGACCCACCACCACACGATGCACATCTCAGCAAGATAGCAGGAGTCTACCATGAAAGAGCTTCCATTGGAGCAGCGCTAACAGTGCCGAATCCTGTGCGGCCAGCAGGTGTGGTTTCGTTCGACCCTGCGAGAACGCAGCGAGGAGTTTGAGTACTGTTGGTGCGGAGGTGTTTGTTGGTGTGCTGGTGAGCGCGCGCACAGGACATTATGCTAAGGACGGGCCAACCGTCCTCCTTCGTATCCGGCGGATCCCTCAGCGCCGTGCGCCGCCCCTTGGTCATGTCGATGACTACAGGTGGCGGCATACGCAGCTCCAGAACCAGTACAGCCTGGGATCCTTAGGCGCTTGCTGAGGAATCATTACGATTTTCTTCCTTTTATCCAAGCGACTGGCGCGCGATTGTATGTATGTACGGCGGTGCAAGACGAGCTGCAGCCGAGCTTCGACTCGACCACGGAATTGCACGCGCTTAGCATGGTCTTTGCTCAAGAAACAGAGACAGGCACTCGTGGCGCTGTTCCTCGTTATGAACGATTGGCTGATCCGGGCGGCGATAATCACGTCCCATACGATGTACTGGTAGCTATTTCTGTCCTTTCGGAACCTGACTATATTTATGCAGGTTTTCTTCGCGCTGGATTACTGTTATGTGATGAAAGGGCCCGTTTGTGTTGTCGGCAATTGTTACGTTTATCATTGTGGTTTGTCAAGTACGGCACGAAGACCTTTGAGAATAGTTCTTGATGGTTGGATTTCTGGATGTGCTGCTGTTTCGATGCGTGAGTCTTCCCTAGTTCTGTGCTGAGCTGATTGCTACTAGTCCGATGTGCTGATCTGGTCGCTGAGGGTGCCCATGGCGAAGTTTTGGCTACTGTTTCTATCTCTTCTGCTCGGCCGGTATGAATATCATCGTCACGGCGTGGGCGCTGACGCATTGCAAAGGGTTCAGTTGGGGCAAGACGAGGGCAGCTACGGAGCTTGATGAGGCGCCTGCTCCTGCAGGCGAGATATTTGATAAGTCGGCACTTATGTGTCGAAGGAGCAGAACAAGCTGGACATATTCACAGAGCGGGGCCCCTCCGTTTTGATGTTGTTTGGCTGGTACGCAGGCATGGCAATGGAGCCGCGTAGACTAGTGGCCAATGCACCAGCAATGCACTCGTAGTAGTTAGCTATGTGCTCAGAATCGAAGAAGATTAAACTGTGATATCTAATCTGATGAGCCGGCAGACGAATGACTGAGAGACCTGCATGTGGTCTGCATACCGGATGTTTCCGGCAAGAAGGACCAGTCACGGCTCCCGAGCTTTGCCCGCGCGCACACATGTAATAGTGTGACCTCGGGATTCAGTCGCAATGACAGGATATTGGCGACCTGTGAAACAAGCTTTCCAGTGTACTTGTGTGAAATGCTACAGTATCAGATCATGAGGCCGAATGCATGATGATGATGAAGAAGAGTGGGGTAGATGCCCGCCATCTGCCGCTGGGCAAGCTTGATGGGAACTCTGGGTGCGCGTGCCCGAGCAGCGGAGTATTACAAGAGGGCCTTGAACCCCTCTCTTCTGACCGGCGTTGGATATGCGTTGGATATCACGAAATGTTCAATTGCATTTTCGCTCACTGACTAGCTTAAAAAATGTCCAAATTTCCAGGAGTGGCGTTGATCACTGGCGCGGGCGGAAAAGGTACGTCGGCCATCTCAATGCTCGGCACACGCATTTCCAGCAACTTGTATACAGTACATATGAGTCGAAAATCGTGCTGACCATGATTCTCATAGCCACAGGCATCGGGCAAGCTGTGGCGCGAGGCTTCGCCAAGGCGGGATGCGACCGCATCGTCATGACCGACATCAACACCGACACGCTTTCAGACACCAAAGATCTTGTCGAGGCCAACCACAGAATTCAAATCCTTGCCTTGGCCGGAGATGTCTCCGACGAGGCCTTTGTCGAAACCCTAGTGAATAAGACGATGGAGACTTTCGGGCGGCTTGACTACGTTGTCAATTGTGCCGGCATCCTGGGCGAGGCGCTGAGGTCGTCCGAAATGCCAGTGGCTTCGTTCGACCGGATCAACGACGTCAATTATAAGGGCTCGTGGCTGGTGTCGCGCGCTGCACTGGGACATATGGTCAAGCAAGCGGCCTTCCCAGAGCATCCACAGCAGCGGGGGTGCATTGTGAATATTGCCAGCCAGCTTGGGCTAGTGGGCAGGTCCGAGGCCAGTGAGTTGCTTCTCAGATCCAGTGAATATCCGGCCCCTATTGCACCGGTGCTAACAGGCTGAAAGCGCCATACTGTGCGTCCAAAGCTGCAGTCATCAGCATGACCCGGTGCGATGCGATTGACTACTCGAAGGACGGCATCAGAGTGAATTGCGTCTGCCCCGGAGTGATCAGGACGCCAATGACGACGGGCACGGCCGAGGTGGAGGAGCGCATGAAGCCCGCGGCTGAGATTGCGCCTATGAAGAGGATGGGAGAGCCGGAGGAGATTGCGAATGCCGTGTTGTTCTTGTGCTCGAGAGATGCGTCTTTTGTGCAAGGGCACGCATTGGTCGTTGATGGTGGATATACCATCAATTGAGGGGATGTCTTGGATAGGGTAGATGCGGTTGAGATTGTATCAAGTACTGTTAGCATTGAGAGCAATACTCGAGCAGTTGAGTGTGCCGTCGGTAGTCTGACCAGATCCGAGTTGCAGCTGCAGGCCACATCCAGACCAAATGTTGGTGCCCCCGTACAGGCATGCCAGCTGAGACCCACCGCTGTTCACGCTATTGCATGTGATGGGCTCATAGTCTGGCTCATAACCCTTCGACAGATTTGCGTCCAAGAAGTACACCGGGCCCGTGTCCAGCCTCGTTTCCACAATGGCAATCCGTGGTAGCCGCCCCTCCTGAGGAATGCACAGGTGCTGTGTAGCTGGATTGACGCTGAAGCCCGTCGCCTTTTCCTTCTGCGACGTGAACAGCACAGCATTCCCCGACAATTTGAGCCACCAGTCGTTGAAAATGGTCCCTTCAGCCCCCGAGATTTGGAGCGTGAAAAGGGGCGACGTGACGCCGCAGGAAGTGTCCAGAACACCGCTCGAGTTGGCGACGGGCGTGGGCACCGCCGTGCTCAGGGGCACTGTGCCGGTGCCACTCGCTCTGGCGTATGTGCCGTTGCCACTGAAAGTGGGACTCGTGCCATTTCGCGGGAGCACGATGCGGTACATGAGCGGCTGTGAAGTGGCCTCGCGGTGCTTCTGCCACTCGTGACTGTACGGTCCCCAGATCCAGGCCTGGGCGTCATGCGGCGCGCAGGAGAGGAAGACGAGGCAGATGGTGGAGAGGGTGAAGCTCCACCCTAGGGAACGCATATTGACTGCTGGTGTCGGTTTCGCTGGGGACTCGCGACGCTCGAAGGCTGCCGAGATGAGGAGTTCACGGGCGAGAGATTCGAAGGGAAGATAAGACGTAGAAACTGGATGCATGAAGGATCATGATGAGGATGCGATCTTCCTCAAGCTGGGCTCTTTTGCGCCGTCGCCATGAAATGTGGTTTTCCCTGTTTTGCCCATGTCAAGCTTGGAAGCCGGAGATTGAATCATGCTTTGCAACCTTGCGGCCTTGGTACCTTGCAGTGCGTCTATGTGGCTCAACGTCCAAACTGGCTGCAACCTTGACCCATGCGAGCAAGAGTCGAGGCCACAGCAGCGACTGGTCCGTGCGTCTCGAGCAGCAAGAAGACACCGGCGTCCGCACACATTTGAGCAACACCACAACGAATATCGGACCGTGAACGCAGTACCTGGACTTGGCGGTGCTTGAAACAGACCTTGTCTGTTATGTAGATAGCGTAAATAGCTTTTATTTGTCTTACTATTTGAGTACAGTATTTGTCCAGTGAAATGCAGCCTGGCGCCTACAAAACCCTCGCGTACTTTGGCAGGGAATTCACATTTATACTGTCGCTAGCGCGTCCCGACAATGTGGTTCCCAGCTTGAATTCAGAGATCGAGGAAGACCCGGGTAGTCTGGGTCACTTCCGAGGTAGCATCACACACAATCCATTGTTTCTTCTCCGCCTAATCCCCAGTTCAACAGGGCACATGTACATATAGATATGTATATATATATATATATATATATATATATATATATATATATATATATCACAGCAGATCGGAAGAGCGGGGGGT